>CAHIKZ030000250.1:0-27500 GCA_903632075.3 Acanthosepion pharaonis | reverse complement strand
TTCTTTGCTCCCATGCAGGAGGATGGTTATATCATCCTTCTGGAAAACCAGATTCAGTTGCTTCTTTTCATCTTTGTTTCCATACAGGAAACAGATTCCTGTCTCAATTCTAATTTAGGAGTAGGAAAATTTAGGGTGAAAAGTGAAAAACCACTTTCAAGATGGATGGGTTCCATCGTCCTATTTTGCACTAGATACACCACTGTTACTATGGTTACAGTACATGTAATGCCCCTACGATCCTGCTGGGGTACGGGTCTCGTGACGTGACGTGACTTTGCACATTCATTTTCTGATAGCCTGTTTCGCTTTATTTTTACTTAAGTTTTTATTTCACTTGTGAGGAAAACTTCTCCCGAATGTTGTCCATTGAGAAAATAAAACGAAATACTTACTATCAATTCGCTGGTAAAAATCCCTTTGTGTCTTCTCGAGTTTATGATCATCAGAAGTGGTATATTCAGACAAAAAACACATCCCTGATTCCATCTCGAAAGAAAGACAATTCATTCGTTCGAGACATACATCAGCACACATATGTTTATCAACGATTTCACCCCATCTTACCTTTGGTGCACTGAGAACAGTATTTGGAATTAGCACGAAATTATCTAAGCCTAAAAGAAAGAGATAGTTTATTGAATCATCTCATTAAAAATGTAACATGACAAAACATCTTTTTATCGTTGGGGCTAACACACAACCTCAAATTTGCCCAGTGCCTTCAGCATTTTCTGCAAGCGTCAGGCTATATCACTGGCCATATCGCTAATTACAATAGGAGAGGTTTAGTCTGAGTGAATAACTTCATAGCTCAGCTATTATATGCTTATATATTAACACTGGCTACGAATAGTCAAGTTTTGATTGTGCCAAATAAGTATTCGCAAGCAATATAACACAACCTAATCTTGCTTGTGTAGATTTAGATAGTCTGCTCGGCATTAAAATAAAGCCGATTGTATAGCGTCGGCTTTGTTTCAGGTGGTTGGAATTTCCGAACTGACGACGTCTCGTCGGGTAGTTTTAGATGGGATTGAATGTTGTCTCTGCTAATATAGATCTGAGGATAGGGCAAACCATGTAACCGAACTCAACTTCTTTGGGTCTGTCACTGGATCTAACCAACGCCTTTATCCACTGGCCAAATTAAACATAGTATGTAAATAAAAGACACTTTAAAAAGTAAAAACATTAGACATACAAAATAACTAATTCATTTTTATTTCATTATAAAAAATTACATTATAAATTAAAAAAAATAAATATAAATTTTTGAATATTTGTATGAATTATTTAAATTATTAAAAGCTATTATCAACATTATTACCAGGACGCGAGCGGATGCCGACAATATATATATAAAACTGGGGATAGAATTGGGTACAAGAGGGAGGACAACAACACTAAGAAAACAGTCTGCCTGCCTTATGTGAAGGGGTTATCAGAGAAAATACAAAGGATCTGCGGTCCATATAACATCAGGACAACCTACAAAGCTTGACAACATTTCACATATATATCTCCCGAGTAAGACCCCCCATAGAGGAGAACATGACAAAAGACTGTGTTTCGCTATCCCGTGCAGCTGCGGAAAGGAATATAAAGGAGAGACAGGCCGCCCCCTCAAGGTAAGGCTTCAAGAACACCAGAAAGCTGTAACACGACGGGAAGTAGAAAAAAATCAGGCGTTGCTGACCACATATGGAGAGAAGGGAGATCACCGCCCCTGTGGGATCATGTAGAGATCATAGACAAGGAACACCATTGGAAAATTCGTAAACCTAAGGAATCAGCACATATGCTAGGGCCAAAAAAATCTCCTGAGCCGACCAAGCATAGAAATGAATACAATATGGGGTCCCAGTAATAAGGAGGGCCAGAGAAAAGCGATAACAACAAAGTTGCAATATGAGCACTGGTAAAAATGGTTGCTAGGGACATTAGGGACATTGGGTTTATAATACCCACGAAATCCATACCAGATGTCCTCATGTACACATGGTACAGTGGGTAAAGGCGTTGGTTAGATCCAGTGACAGGATCAATACCCGTAAGGCAGTGGAGAACTTTCAGAGGAAAATTAGCAGGATAACTGACATCCATCAAACATGGCACGTCGACCTAGATCTACCCCAGTGAGCGAAATAAAGGGTTCAATTCGAAATTCCAACCACCTGAAGAAGCGTACAACGGCCGAAACGCTGTGATAAATATGGCGACAATAGTCCGAATAATGTAAGTAATATATATATATATATATATATATATATATATATATATATATATGTGAGATTCTTATTATTTATTTAACTATTAGCAGGCTGTTTCACAATTTAGTGATTGATAAAAATATTGCCTTCTCACGTATCATTTCAATATAAACAAGTAGTCATGTTGAAAAATCTGAAACTCGCTGGTAATGGATAAATTAATCACCAGAAGATTGCCTGTCTATGGCCAAGAAGGAGTTAATAACTAAGGATCTCATTCTTAGAACCGAGTATGAGGGCCGCAGGCGGACCAGGGTGGCAGTTTTTGAGGTTCCTCCTCAAATTTCGGGAGAATGCTTCTGGCTGCATTTTTTAATATGCAGTACGGCCAGATTTTAGGAGCTCTCTCCGACAATCTGAACGGGGGATGGACGTTTGACATCATGTTGGATCAAGAGGCCTTCAAGTCCGTCCCCAACTGTTTGGTTTTAGGTGACCGGAAAATGCCGGTCATTGTGACTATCTGGCGACCGACTTGCTGGAGGTGTGGAGAGACTGGTCACCTTTCCTCCTCCTGCCCAGGGAAGAAGGCCCTGGAGTTCCGGTCACAGGCGACCAAAATACCCCCTTGGCCGATAAGGTAAAATCCGCGGCACCTGTAATGGGTCTAACTGCGAGGCGGACCGATGGGCAAAGTCCCTCGGTTGGGTCTAAGCCCACATTTCCCCCGAAACCGACGCCTGCCACTAGTGTGGTTAAGGAGAAGGATGAGGGGGAATGGCACCTCGTGGTTAGGGGCAAGGGGAAGAGCCAAACAGCGGTTCCTCCGTCCCAGCATGACTCCAGGGACACCATCACCTACAGCCCCATTCCCTCTACCAGCGCTGAGGGCGACGCCTCTACATCTTATGAAAGGACGGCAACGGAGGCACAAAAATTAAATGAGCCAAGTTGGCAAAAAATTCTTGACATAAAGAAACTAAAAGAGAAATTGGCAGCGAAGCATGGGAAAAGAAAAAATCGTCGGGGGCACCGGCCCTCTATCCTCTGCCCTGTCTTCCCTAATTCTTCCAAATTCACAAAGCCTCATCCGCCCAAATCACTGTCAAATTCACCAGCAAAACACATACAATCTACTAAGCCTTCACCTGTAAGGACTCCTTCTGGGTGGACCCCATCAACCACCCCTAACATTTCGCCAATGTCCACACCCGGTCATACACCCATGCATACACCGCAGAAAAAGAGTCAGAAGTCCTGACTCTCAAAACATAAACCCTTGATAAAAAGAAGAAAAAAATTTGAAGCCACCTTATTTACCAGGGGAAGACGTCTGCCGCGTTTCCCGGGACCAGGCGGAGAGGGTGTTTGGACAGACCCTGAAATCCAAAGGATTTAAAAATCCTTTGGAATTTCCAAAACATTAATAATAAGGAGGTGGAAAGGCCCGAGAATTTCCCTCCGCCAAAAGGGTCTTAACAGTCATCAGAACGGGCCTGGGAACGCGGGAGATTTGGGGCATGATAGAGGAGGCCCAGTCATCTCTAAAAATGGTGCCCCCTGCTGCATACCTACTAGACCCGGATAGTGACGAAGCAAATCAAAAACTTAAGGGGAGGGTCCCGGTTTTCGTTCACCCATCCCTTTACAGAGCGTTAAAACTAACATACCCTTCGGACATCGGCGGCTTGTCTCAGGACGATACCGTCGAAAATGAGATGGCGTCGGGATCCATGGGACGAGCTGTGGGTGTCCTCACCTCAGCCATGTTCTATCCTGAAGGGCAACCCTAATCGGCCTCACGATGGCGCTCTGGTTAGCAAGTTTGAATGCCCGGGGCCTGAGGTCCGAGTCTCGCAGGGTGAGGCTCTCTCGTGACCTTCAGCGCCTCGGGGTGAATATATGTTGTTTGCAAAGAGACCCGGTTTAATTCTCATGATCGTGAGGACATACTGTCTAGGGGGTTCGCCCTTTATTCAGCATGTTTTTTATGGTTGTTCGAGGGGTGTCTCTTGGCTTTTGCAGGTCTTTGAAGGCTGCATGTACCCTTGTCTTCGCGGATCCGGCGGGCAGGCTTTGCGTGCTGGATGTTACCATAAAGGATAAGCATCTTCGTCTCATTGGGGTTTATGCGCCCAATATCCATTCCGAGCGGCCTGCTTTGTTTCGGCAGATCGCGCCGTTCTTGACGACGTCTCGTCGGGTACTTTTAGCGGGGGATTGGAATGCCGTCCTTGACCCCGATATAGATCGAATAGGGCACAAAAAGTACCCTTCAACCCGGATGTGAAACCATTTCGGGACTTTGTCGGTGGGTTTGATCTCGTCGATAAGTTCCGGAATGAACACCCTCGGGAGGTAGCATGGACTTGGACTACTAGTGGCACCTCGGCTCCTGGCTCGCTTGCGAGCTACCTGGACCGAGTCTTAGTTAGGAGAGTCGATGTTGGGCTCTTAGGTTGTCAAGTTTCCATTACATAGTTTATACGGACCATAGGCTTGTCCGGGTCCGTGTAAACTTAGATAAGCCTAAGGTTAAGTCGGCTGGTTACTGGAAATTGAACTGTTCGCTTTTCAGTGATCAGGGTTTCCGGGACCAGCTGCTACTAACAATCCAGAGGGAATTGACGGGAGCGGTTGTGGGAAATGCCTGGTGGGGCAAATTAAAATCTAAAGATTCGTTCGTTTGCTGCCGACTTTAGTCGTCGGCTCAATTTAGATAAATTAGCGGAGCAAACGGCGTTAGAAGAAAAAAAGTTGATCGGGCCGTGAAATCCCGTGTTAGTGGGGACATAGTCTTAGCTAAGGCAGAGTTGGCCTCCTTGCTTATCAAGAAGGACCAAGCTCTGGTAGTTAGGGCTAGGTTAAAAAAACAATGTCTTCTGAGGCAACGAATATGGCCGCTGAACTGCGTGTAGAGGAAAATCGAAACGCGGCCAGGCGACATATAGCGTGCGTCACATTACCGGATAAGCGGACTGTGACTACAAACGCGGGCATATGTGAGGTCTTTCGAGATTATTTTCAGGAGCTTTTCACCAGGGAGCCCGGTCTGAGTTCTGCTCAGTTCGACGCCTATTTAGCTGACTTTCCCTGCCTCTCGGCAGCTGAAGTGGCTAGGTGCGAGGGCCGCATAACAGAGTCGGAAATCTGGGAAGCGCTGAAGCAGGTTGGCCTGGATAAGTCTCCGGGATTAGATGGTCTGCCTTACGAAGTGTACTTGAGGTTGTCGCACGTTTTTGTGCCTTTGCTGGAACTGATGTACAACCACTGGATGAGGCAGGGGTCTTTACCTCAACGCTTCACCAGAGGTGTCATCAAGTTGCTGCGTAAGGACAAGGACGGTGGGGATGGGTTAGGGAACTTTCGCCCTTTAACGATGTTAAACACTGACTTAAAGATTTTGGCGAAGATCTTGGCCAACCGTTTGCAGCTTGTCCTGTCTAGTCTGATTGGCCCTGAACAGACTTGTGCTGTGAAGGGCAGGACTATTCAGGATAACCTTCATATGGTACGCCTGATCTTAGAACAAGTCGACAGTGAAGCCGCGCTGATCAATTTAGATCAGTCCAAGGCCTTCGATAGGGTTGACCATCGATTTCTGGAGGCGGTCCTTTCGGCGGCCGGTTTCGGAGCCGACTTTCGCTCCTGGATCCGTCTCTTGTATGCGACCCCCGGTGCGCTGGTGGAAGTGAATGGGGTAAGATCGAAGCCTTTCGTATTGTCTCGCTCCATTCGTCAAGGTTGTCCGCTATCGCCTCTGCTGTACGTTCTTGCGTTGGAGCCTTTCCTTCGCAAGTTAAAGGCGAATCCGGTCCTACGCGGTATTTCGCTGCCTGGTGCTAACACCTCGGCCAGGTATTCTGCCTATGCTGACGACGTTTCGGTTCTTGTGTCGAGCAGAGCCGAGATTAACGAAGTCAGTAAAGAGATCAGTGGGTATGAGTTGGTGACAGGGGCCAAAATCAACCGCGATAAGTCTGTGGGCTTGCGGTTGGGTGCGTGGAAGGGAGTTTCTCTTCCCGGACCTTTCCTCTGGACGGATGGGCCGATCAAGATACTCGGCGTCTGGTTCGGTCCTGATCTCCAGTTGGAAAAGAATTGGTCGGAGGTACAGGGGGCGGGCCGAGGTCGCGGCTAGTCTGTGGTCTCGGAGGGACTTTCCCTGAAGGGAAGGGCGGAAGTTTGTGGTTCCCACATCTATCCGATACTCCTCTACCGTCTTTCTGTGCTTCCACTCCCGTGTGCCCGACTAACATCGTTAGTCAAGGTCTTGTTCTCTTTCTTGTGGAGAGGCAAGTCCCACATGGCATCTCGCGAGATCTGTTGCCTTCATCCCTCTGAGGGCGGTCTGGGAATGCCTAGCATTGAGATTCGTCAATATATGCTACGCATTACCTTTCTCGACCGAATGTGTCGCGGTTTGGATGAGGTGGGCACCTTTTGGAAAGAAGATGTCCGTAAACATTTCCCATCCCTGAGAAGTGTGCACTCGTGCGAGGAGGAGGCCGGTCGTACTCCACGTGGCGAGTGCTCCTTCTATCGTGAATGTCGTCGCGCTTTGAAGCTCCTCTTGCGGTCGTCGGTTGGCCTCTCCGACGCCCAAGCGTTGTCTCGTAAGGCATTATATCGTGTGTTAGTTAGGGGGCCGTTCAAGATGATCTGATCGACGAGCTCGGTCTTACGAGGCAGGAGGCTCGCTCGGTTTGGCCTTGGGCGCCTGGGTTGAAATGTCTCAATAACGATGAGGCATCACTCACCTGGCTGATGATTCGCGGGGCCCTCTGGGTCGGCAAAAGACTTTGTTCAGCAGGCTTGGAGAAATATCCAAACTGTCGTCGCTGTACTGGGAATGTCGAGACCATTGGTCACGCCTTTTTTCAGTGCAGTGCGGTAGTGCCGTTGTGCAGGTTTGTTGAAGGCCTCATGGTTCGCATGCTGCAGGGAAAGTTTTTTGTCCTGGAAGCCAGTTCTGTTTGTAGCAATGTGGTATCGCAATTGACGAAGGCTGAACACTATGTGTTCTGTTGCTTACTAGGGGTTATGCGAGTCGTGATTTGGACGACGCGACAGAAGGGATTTTATGATGGTGAGAAGTTCACCTCTTCCCAACTAATCTTGTACTTTAGGCATCAGCTTAAAGTCAAGATTAGGACGGAAAGGCGGCGGCTCCCATCATCAGAATTCGCCAAAAGGTGGGTGAATCTTGCGCGAATGTGTAGAGTGAAAGGGGCTGACCTTGAGTGGCATTTAGATGTCGGTTAGGCACAGAATATTGTCCTAACAGGGTGGAACATTGGCAACCCACCCAATTATTAGGTTAGACTAGGTTTTTGTTTTATTTAGTTTTTTCTTTTCTTTTTTTCCGTTTAACTTAGCTAGGGTATGTAAGCTCATTGGTCCCTTTTATTTCTGTCCCCATTTTTTTACTTTTGTTTAATTCCCCATCCCCTCCTTTGTTAGGTGGTTAGTGATGTCAGTTTTCTGGTGGATGCGGGACGCCTTTCGTTTCGGGTGTGTGTTTTCGTATTTGTTGTTGTGTATGAATGAGTGAGTGTTTGTGTGAATGCTTGATGGTCTGAATGTCTACTTATTTGCTTAGTCCCGCATCGATTTCGTCTAGTTAACTGACATTTCTGCCACATTCATAGTTTGTGGGGGGTTTTATTACTAACTCAGTTTTGTTTAGTTTTATTGTAAATATTTAGTTCATTCTGTAAATACTCATTTGGGGAATTTTTAAAAGTTGTTAATTTCATGACCCTCCCCCCATGAACAATATTTGTACATATGGGGACTAGTTAGGACGTCATAGAGAAACTGAGGTATTATGGTGGTCGTAGTAAGAATGGTAGGAGTGAATGTGATGTTTTGGTGATTGGTTTATTGTTGGCATGTCTGGGTCAGTGTCTGTGACTAGCTAAGTTTTAGATTAATGACAGAAGAAGACCATCATTCCCCAATCCCCCTTGTTGGCCTTGTGCCTTATTTGTTTTGTATAAAACAATAAATATTGTGTTATAGTAAGCTCCGCTTACACTATCTCTGTAACCTGTTGTTAATATATCTTTCTTACATCTAATCCGTGTTCCGTGTTTTACTTCTGTGGTCCCAACTTTGGAGCCACATCACATATGGATATAACTCTGAGTTGTATTGAATACATAATTCATACATCAAACCTAATCAATAGGAGAAAATTTACTAAATAAGATCCAAATATTCATAGTCTGAAATATATAATTAACTTAAATTGCAACTAAAATTGCCACTGTGTATTTTCTCATTCTAAGTAGTATTCTGCATCGAGAATATAGGAAATAATATCAAAAATATTACTCTTAGAAATATATACTTGTTTCTACAGTCGAATGACGATGTAACAATCCATTTATAGAAAATTACGTATTTGTAAATATTGTAAATGTTAGCTGCTCGGAAATAGAATTTAGGGAACCCAGGTCGAAATTCGTTATATTCACTTCAACACAAACAGATTCATAAAATCTTTTCTCCCTGATATGTGGGTAAAATAGTAGACCTGGAATCTCACGCCTTTTTTTTTTCTAGGAGAAGGAGAAATATAAATTCAAACAAGTATATAGCGAAGGTGAGTAGCATTCTAACGGCTCATTGGGGAGACATACGTAAGTAATTACAATAGAGCATTTAAATGATTATGGATTATACATGTGGCTATGGCTTTCACACACACACACACACACACACATATATATATATATGTTGTGTCTGTGTGTGCGAAGGTACACAATTATATGATTTAAAATGTTATTTTTTAAAAGTATATATAATATATAAAGTGATACAAAATAAAGTAAACAGGAGAATGAGAAAACCCGATCGATATCCGTATAATATTTTTCATTATATTTTTGAATCACGCATTTTCTTTTTTTTCATCTATTGTCTGAGTTCTAAAGGATAGAGACTCTCTTAGCTATCCACAAATTTCTACGTCGTCTGGCTCACAGCAGTTTTTTGGGGTTTTTTCCCTAGGCTAAGGATACATCTACCCACGATTCCGGCATTCGTTCATAAAAGCTTACAACGTAAGCATCTCGCTGCATTCCTCTATTTCTCTTGCCGTCAACATGGCTGTTACGATTAAGTTTTCCAAGCCGCCATTACTCGTTATGTGTTCAAGGATTTCCGCTGTTTATTTCCAGACCTGAGTGTAAGTGTTCTTTCTGTTTCCATTTTTTATTAAGACTCTCTTGTTCCTCATTAGCTACGATCATGGAATTTGCCGTAAGCAGATTTCGATAGAACGACATGACTGCAGCCTATAGTTTTTTTTTCTCATCCTTTCTATATATTGGGATGGATCCAACATCGCAACCCAGTACGCTTATCTTTCTTTTGTTCTAACGAAATCAATTCATTTATCAACACTTAGCTTAGCTTTTGGAATGCTTCATTTGCAAATTACGTGCTTGTTCAGATCCCAGTGACACCCACAGTTAAAACGCTTCCCAGAGTTGTTCTACACGTGTTGATGTTTATATCTTCAATTCGTAGCTCGCTTCTAGCGTTTTTCCTCTTGATAATTACCCTAGTATGTCTTCATGCAGTTGATCAGCGTATCTTATATGGTTAAGATTAGGCTTGCGTCTAATAAATGCTTGTAGGTCACCCATTTGTAGATGAGTATTTGTTCGTATTATTTCTCTTCTTCTGACTTCAAAAAAGAGGTAAGAAATGAAGACACAAGAAAATGTAACTTGTTTTTCTTTTTTACACATTCTTTTTTTTCATTATTGCGTGAAAAGAGGATGTATGTTGTTATAAATTTCAATAAATTGTCTATTAACCAGTTATATAATAATATGATAAGATATGTTAGTAAACATCGAAACATGATAGTGGAAGGTAAAAGCTTCGAATTTAATTTTGTAATTAAAGACATTAGTTTCATTTCATCGTCAAGCCAATTTTGGAGTAACTTATTTTAAAATTTACAGAGTTTTAAAGGCACGGCAAAAATTCATAATTCATGTTTCCAAGTTAATATATATATATATATATATATATATATATATATATATGAGTGTATGTGTGTATATATATGTATGTATGTGTGTATATATATGTACGTATGTGTGTGTACATATATGTATGTGTGTGTAGAGAGAGACAGATAAAGTGATAGTGTTTGCGAAAGAGGATCAACAAATGATTATGAAGATGGGGTAAACTAGTAATTTGTTAATACTGTTTCAGAGATTTTATGAAATATGCATGTAAATATACTAGGTTTGTGTTTTAGTGCAATTATTTACTGCATACATAAATTTGTATATCAGCTGTCAATTTGACCTCGTCAAATTGATCAGCCTTACTATAGAGTCAGATGTAAATGGTATTGTTTTCAGTTTATATGCCAAATTCAGAGATGATATCATCGGGAAGATTTAAAAACAGCATAGAACAAAGCTGACACAAGCTTCAGTACGAAAGAATCCAGAGGAAATCCTGGATCATCTAAAAAATATGTCCGGAGACACTGTAACTTTTCTGCTTTTGAAGAAATCTTGAATACCAGACGCTATGAAAGACTTTCGAGATGTCGGTAATCTTGGAGACTAAATGAACTATCAATTATGTCTTTATATATTCAAGCACATTAAGAATTTCATGAAAGGAAAACTTCTTATTTCATAGAAAACTCAAAAGAGTTCATCAATTTCGAAGAGAAATTTTAGCGATGACAACAATAATAAATACAAGAATAAAACTTATAAAATGTATCAAAAGAGTAGTGTGTATGAAAATTACATAAAAAAAATAAAATGGTGAGAAATTTAAAATTTAAAATCATAATTTAATTTGATAAGCAAACTAAATATCAAAAAGCATTAATTATAAAGCATGTGATGATAGAATATCTCTTCATTCACGAAGGAGCATTAATGCGAAAAAAATTACATTTCAAACGACAAAATACGCATATATTGGCCGACCTTTTCTATTTCAAATAACAAAAATTTATATTGTCGAAGGTCACATTCAAAAAACAGTATATGCATACACGGAAACAACTATATATATAAATATATATATATACACATATGCATACATATATATATATACATACACATATATATATATATATATATATATATATATATATATATATATATATATATATATATATATATATATATATATATTTATATATATATATATATATATATATATATATATATACATATATATATATATATATATATATATATATATACATATATATATATATATAATATTTTCATATATATATATATATATATATATATATATATATATATATATATATATATATATATATATATATATATATATACATATATATATATATATATATACATATATATATATATATATATATATATATACATATATATATATATATATACATAAATAAAATATATATATATAATATATAATATATATATAGTATATATATCTATATATACATGAAGAACTGCTTTGAATACATTGTTGGATAAAATTGATGAAGTCATATTGGTGGATAAAATTGAAAGTCACCGCCATAGACCGAAGTATTAAAACAGAAACATTGGCTAGATGCCAGCTAATTTTGTTGAGTCTGGCTTGCTTCGTAACAATTTTTAATATTATGTTAGGAT
The DNA here is from genome assembly GCA_903632075.3 of Acanthosepion pharaonis. Lineage (NCBI taxonomy): Eukaryota > Metazoa > Mollusca > Cephalopoda > Sepiida > Sepiidae > Acanthosepion > Acanthosepion pharaonis. The sequence goes on along the minus strand of CAHIKZ030000250.1, from coordinate 15,619 downwards.
TAAATCATATATATATATATATATATATATATATATATATATATATATATATATAATTACTTAAGTACATCTCACCCATGGAATATATATATATATATATGTGTGTGTCTGCATGTGTATATAAAGAGAGAATGAAGAGGAAAACACACAAATCAATATTGAATATAATCTTTCAATCAAAACTTCAAGTGCTCTTCAAGTATGTCATACAAAATATTACATACTTTAATGCAAATATGTGAGGTATTGATGGATAGAGGTAGATACGTAAGGTACATTGCAACACTATATGTATGTGTAAGTATGTGTTTGTTTGCGTGAATCGGCCAATATAAACGCTTTACAACTTTTAAAATAAACATTTACTTTTAACAGTTTAATCAGCTTTTATATTTTCTGCTACCTAATCATTGTCCCATTAGAAACATAGACAAATATTACGACTTTGCTGATAATGCGTGTATATTACCAAGTGAAATAATCATATTACAGAACCATGATATATATACATAAGATTGACTAAAGAAAATCGTGCTCAGATAAATTTATACTCGAACTTTAACAATAATAATAATAATAATAATAATAATAAAAACACTAGGTAGCAGTTCCAATAAAGAATCTGCTGTTTGCTCAGTGGAAGATGTTATATATATCTATATCCTCGTTTCCTACTCTGCTAGATTAGGCTCGTCATAAAGCAGTGCGCACTTTTATAGCAGGTTATTCCAAGAGACGAAGCAGCTACAGAAACAGGAAAAATAAATAAATCACAAACGTCACAAAAAAGTCTATATAAATAATACATCTAATACAGGATGGGTTTCTGTATTACCTGTGTGGTAAAATGAGAATGTTAGGCTGCGACTATATGTATCAAACTTTATACAATAAACAAAATTGTCATTGTTGGATATATATATATAAATATATATATAAATAATTTATATATATATATATATATATATATATATATATATATATATATATATATAAATAATATAAAATATACATATATATATATATATATATATATATATATATATATATATATATATATATATATGTCATATATACCAGATATATATATAACTGGCATATATATATATGTATATATAATATATATATATGTGATATGGCATAGTATAATACACATTTATATGTACACATACATAAATACATATTATGTACATACACACATTTGTATAAATATATATATGAGTAAATATATGTTTATATACACAAAGATGTACATATACATATGTATGTAAATATATATATATATATGTATATATATTTAGTATAAAATGTATGATATATATATATATATATATATATATATATATATATGCATATATATAAATGTGTAAACTGTATATATAAACCACTAATGTCACCCTGAAGATAATGAGACAAGATATATGATTGCAACAATTCAAAAATATATGTTAAATTGTATATATATGTGTTTGTATAATTATATGTATTTTGCATATTCTAAATATATATATGTAAGATTTGTTTTTGTACAACAACCACAAACCCCTATTTATATGTATTCACAATATGGAGATATATACATTATTTGCATTTTTATTTAGCAAGCATATAATCTCATATAATATTTTTTCTAATTGTATAAAAAAGAACCAAGTATAAACCATCGCAGTGTTATACATGGATTTATGTCATATGCTAATTTGGTTATTTTTGGCACAATATATCGGAATTATATTTTTGCTTATGCAGCAGATAAATGCATATATAATAATAATCTTCTAGTCTTATTTATTGTTCTTGGGTGGGGGTTCATAGCAGAAATCTTTTAAAACCATGTTTGAAATTCATGCTTCCCCTGCATATATGGTCCCAAGCAACGGCATAAATACAACATATTTACCCGTAAACATGTTTCTATATGGGTGTATTATAAAAGAAAATATATATATTTTATATCCATATGGCTCATATTTTATAAATGTAATAAATATATTTTTTTAAATGTTTATTTTTTATATATATATATATATATATATATTTATATGAAATTTTCCAATCGAGAATTATATACATGATAATCTTTTTAAATTATTCAGATAATTGCACACAATTACAAAATGTACATATGTACATTTGAGCAAGACCACTGTGTCACATGTTAATAAAATCAATGATGTTAAACTTAATTTCACTATAATATAGGTTTAAAGGTCACGACAGGGTCTTTTATATGTATTTCTGTATATTTTTTTTAACAAAATTATATATCTGTTTATCCATAGAAAATGTGATATGTTTTCTGACAAAAAAAAAAATGCATTTAACAAATGAAATGTTTTAAATAATTCTAACCTGAAAATAAATAATATGTTGTTTAACCTATATATATATATTATATGTTATATATTGTTTATATAGTTATATAAAGGTATGGTTTAGAAATTGTTGAATATATATATATATATATATATATATATAATATATACATATAAAGAAGTAAAATAATAACCGGTGTGTATTATATCCAGAAAACTTTTGTAAGGAATTCATTAATATCTTGAATGGACACGTAAAAAACATATTAGATTTGATGAAAAGAAACCATTAATATATATTATAAGTGTGATAATGAAATTTTTATATCCAATGATCATTGAATGTTATGAAAACTATAATTTTCGTATGCATTTAACGGTTTTATTCATGACATATTCTGGAGGTATCTACCGAAATGTCCAAGCTTTCTCAAATTTACTAGGTTAGCTTAATCAAAAGCCAAACAATTAAATTTGGAAATATCGATGAGTTTAACATAAAATATTCAAAATTTTCAGATATAAATTACTAGATTGCAATGACAATGAAAGATGTTAATATTTTCTTCAGAAAATTTATTTTTTCAAAAGATTTTTCCTATAACAAATTGGCTTGAATGAACAATTTTCTTATTTTAGATTGACTGTTTTATAGTCAAGGCAGAAATCCTTGAAATAGATTTGCATTATAACTATTGTCTGCTAACATGATTGCATTTCAAAAGCTAAGAGTAAAAGATGTGATTTAATTTTTGGGATTTACTAAACTCAAAGGTAGATCAATCCCATTTAACCTACGGTAAAAAAAGATGCGAATTGTGAATGCTGAAATGTTTTTTTTTTTTCATTTACTTAATAATTATGATTGTTTATTCATGTGTATACTGATCATCTGGCTAAACTGAATTATATCATTCCGTATGATAAAAAAAGTCACGTTAGCAGAGATATGTGATGACAGCTATCATTTATCACTTGTCAATAGCCAACGATGTTAAGATCCTTTTTATTTTAAACATTTTTCGAAGAAAGTAAGAAAATTTTTTTCAAAATATTAAATAATTTTAAATTTGAAAATTTTCGCCAAATTTTGAAAACGTATAATTGATTTTGGAAGAATTTTAAACTAGGATTTTAACTTTTGTTTTCAAAATTTTAAAAATGCTGGTACTCAGGTTCTTTTATTTTTTTTTTTTTTAAAATTTTTTTGATTAAAAATTTCGCTGACAAAAAATTTTTTAATTATGTTATTTTAACATGCTAAGAATGAGTTAAAATTTTTTAAATAAAAAAAATACTGGTATTTTTCTTAATAATGATTGATATATAAATAAATAGATAATTTTTTTTTTTTTTCATCATATTTAAGGACGTTGTTGTCATTACATTTCTTTTTATTGATTTTATGGAGGTATCTAAAATGTTTTGCATTTTAGTGGGAAAATTTTACGATTTTTCTTTAGCAAAAAAAGTATGAAAGAAATTGTACATTTAATTTCTTTAACGAGTTCACACTTTTGATTAAAAAAAATCATTTTCAGTTTTTTATTTCTTTAAATTTTGAATTTATATATTTACCTGGGGGGTAAACAATACGTTAAAAAAAAAAAAAATTAAAAAAGTAAAATAATTTTATTCATTTGTGAATAAGTCCTGAAAGTTTTTTGAACTGACGATTTTTTTCCATTCCATACGTTATAAAAGCCAAAATTAGTAAAAAAAAATTTTTTCTACCATGTTTCTAAAAGGGATCAAAATTTAATTTGAAATTCCAACCTTTTGACTTTTTTTTGAAAGCGATTTTGGCCAAACTTAAAATTGTATATCTTTCATGGCATGCTAATTTTTCAGTTTTAAGTGAACAAAAATTACAAAAAAAAAACCAATGTTTTGGAGTTCTGAAACCCGATAATTGACTTTATCCCCGCCAAAAAACGAGGAGGTAGACAGTTCAAATTCTTGAATATTAATATTGAAAAAATCCTTAGTCACACATCAATAACAGAATTAGAATAAATCAAACCCACATTTATCATGAGCATTAAAAACAAACCTGGTCTTTTTTTTTTTTTTTTTTTTTTTTTTTTTTTTTCTCATTTTCTGCTTGGCAAACATTTCAATATAATTTATTTTTTATTTTTGTTTCGCTGGCTTTGGTTGATAATGTGCTTTAAAGTCAAAAACTGTTTTCTTCTATCAAAGGATCTGAAGACGATATTTTCTCGCCTCTTTCGTTGCTGAAGACTGTCCTGTAGATAGGTGACAAGATTGTCATTATTTTCTGAACAATTATATTTATTTAATGCACGAATATGCAGGCAAATGGATGTTATTGTTGGTGATTATAGACATTTTCATGTCTACACCTCGTTGAGTTTACTTTTTGGAACGTTCTTCTAAGGTTGTCTCCACTTCAAAATAGGAAAGAAATGCGATACGCTGAAATAATTTTTTTTAAAGTAAGAAATGTAATAAAATTTTGGAAAAAGTTTCACTGCAATCTAAATTTAGGAAAGTTTCAAAATAAAACTTTTAATACGAAAACTTTTAGATCACTTATCGCAAAAATTGTGGCAATGGGTAAAAAAAAAGATTTAAATTGTCTTTTTTTTTTTTATAAATGAAATTTACAGTTGCAAGTTAATTGCAAAAGAATTTCCAAATCTATTAACTTGTTTTGTATATCAAGTAGAATGTGAATAAATGGTTTTTACAAAACAGGTTAAAAGAAAATCTATTCAAAAATTTTTTTTTTTTTTTTTTTTAGCAAAAATCTAATGAGACCATAAAATTAATAGAAATAACTTTTTCATAAAAAAAAAAAAAGCTTAAAATATTTAATCATTTCTCACTACACCTAAAATCAAGTTAAGAATTGTAACAGAAGTTCCCTAAAGATATCACATTTATGTCTTGAAATTTAATGCATTTTTATCTTTGTATATAAAAAAAAAGTATATGAATATGTTCTTCAAAATAAATTGGCAAGAGTAAATTATTTTTGCTTAAAAAAATTTCAAATCAATGTTTTCTAGAAAAAATAATTTTATTAAATCTTCAGTTGAAATATATGGCAAAAATGAAAAGTTTTTTCATCAATTTTGTCGTGATTTATAACTAAAGCAAAAACGTTTTGGTCACAAAAATTATATTTATAAACATCAGGAGTTATTCTCCCAACAAAAAACGCTTTTTCAGATACTCCGTTTTCACTTCCACTGTCATTAAAACTGATTTGGATTAGTATAAAAATAAATTGGCTCCTTTCTCCAGGAGGTCTGTTTCTTTAAACGTAAAGTAACAATTTCCCAAAAATTTCGTTATTTTGACCTTTAGAAATTTTTTTTTTCCAATTTTTTTCAAATTTTTTTTGGCCCTTTTTTTTTAGTTTAACAAATAACTTTAAAACCTGTTTTTTTTGATTTTTTTTCTTGGGGGAAATTTTTTTCTTTTTTTTTTTTTTTTTTTTTTTTTTCCCCTTTAAAGTTTTGGAAAAATTTTTGATTTTTTATTTTTTTGGGCTTTATAGTTCCCTTTTTTTAAAAAAAATGTACAGCATTGTATTTAATTTATCGGATTTATAATTTCTACAGATAGTATCAACAAAGTTGTAACCTACGGTAATAAAAAAACGAAACAAATTTGAATGCTGAAAGGTTTTTTTTTTTTTTATTTACTTTAATAATTACGAGGTACTACATAAGCATGTTCATGGCGGGGGGAAAAGTTACGTCAATTATATCATTCCGTATGATAACTCGAATCTCACGTTAGCTCTCGATATGTGATGACAGCTATCATTTATCACTTGTCAATAGCCAACGATGTTAAGATCGCCTTTTTATTTTAAACATTTTTCTCGAAGAAAGTAAGCAAATTTTTTTCAAAATATATTAAATCTTTAAATTTGCTAATTTTCGCCAAATTTTGAAAAACGTATAATTGATTTTTGGAAGAATTTTAAACTAGGATTTTAACTTCGTTTACAAAATTTTAAAATTGCTGGTACCGAGGTTCTTTGTTTTTTTTTTTTTTTTTTCATTTTTTAAATTTTTTTTTATTAATAATTTCGCTGACAAAAAATTTTTTTAACTAAATATTGGACATGCTAAGAATGAGTTAAAAAATTTTTTTAAATAAAAAATTCTTTGGTATTTCTTAATAATGATTGATATATACTTAAGCAGATAATTTTTTTTTTTTTTTCATCATATTTAAGGCCGTTGTTGTCATGCTATGCTCTTTTTATTGATTTTTATGGAGGTACCTAAAAATGTTTTACTTTTAGTGAATTTTATTTTACGATTTTTTTTTTTTTTTTTTTACAAAAGAAATTGTACATTTAATTTCTTTAACGAGTTCTGCTTTTGATTAACATAATCACTTTCAGTATTTTATTTCTTTAAATTTTTTTAATTTTATATATTGGGGGTTATAACATACGTTAAAAAAAAAAAAAAAAACTCAAAAAAAAAGTAAAATAATTTTATTCATTTGTGAATAAGTCCTGAAAGTTTCATTGAAATCCGACGATTTTTTATTTTTCCATACGTTAAGGCGGGCGCCAAAAATTAGTAAAAAAAAAAATTTAAGTAACCATGTTCTAAAAGGGATCAAAAATATAATTAATAATCTCCAACCTTTTGGACTTTCCTTTTTAACAATGATTTTTGGCCAAACTTTAAGTTTGGGCCTTGTATATCTCTCATGGCATGCTAATTTTTTCAGTTTTCAGTGATTCTCTGGCGGTACATAAACTAAAACTAATGTTTTTACGCGTTAGTGCAAAACCTGGTAATTGACTCCTTATCCCCGCCACTACGAGGAGGTAAAGTTCTAAATTATGAATGCTAAACATTAAAAATCCTTAGTCATGACATCAATAACAGAATTAGAATGATTCAAACCCTTCATTTATCATGAGCATTAAAAACAAATTGGTCTTTTTTTTTTTTTTTTTTTTTTTTTTTTATAATCATTTTCGCTTGTTAAATCATTTTCCCATCTAATTTATTTTTTATTTTTAAGCTTCTGCTGGCTCCGATGAGATAATGTGCTTGTGGAACTGTTTTCCTTCTACTCGCAAAGGATCTGAAGACGATATTTTCTCGCCTCTTTCGTTGCTGAAGACTGTCCGATAGATAGGTGACAAGATTGTCATTATTTTCTATGTAATTATATTTATTTAATGCACGAATATGCAGGCAAATAACTGTTATTGTTGGTGATTATAGACATTTTCATGTCTACACCGTTGAGTTTACTTTTGAGGAACGTTCTGCCCTACGTGTCTCCACTTCAAAATAGGAAAGAAATGCGATACGCTGAAATCGTCATTACGCAATGTACAAGAAATGTAATAAAATTTAAAAGAATCAGTTTCACTTAACTAAATACTTCTTTCAAAATAAAACTTTAATACGGAAACTTTAGATCACTTATCGCAATTTTTGTGGCAATGGGAATAACTATGATTATTACCTTTTGTCTATTTTATAAAGCTAATTCAGTTGCAAGTTTTAATTGCAAAAGAATTTCCAAATCTATTAACTTGCTTTTGTATATCAAGTAGAATGTGAATAAATGGTTTCTACACAGCAGGTTAAAACGAAAAATCCACGAGCATTTTTTTTTTTTTTTTTTTTTAGCAAAATCTAATGAGACCATAAAAATTAATAGAAATAACTTTTCATAAAAGTAAACTGAGCTTTAAAATATTTAGTCATGAAACACTTAAGCACTTAAAATCAAGGAAGAATTGTAACAGAAGTGATCTACAAGATATCACATTTATGTCCTCATAATTCTAATGCATTTTTATCTTGTATATAATAAAAAAAAAGTACATAACACGTTCTTCAATATAAATGGCAAGAGTAGGTATTTTTGCTTAAAAGTTTTTTGATTAGTTGTTTGATAAAATAATTTATTAAATCTTTCAGTTGAAATATATGGTAAATGAAAAGTTTTTTCATCTATTTTGTCTATGCATAACTAGCACGCGCGTGTGCACAAAAATTACATAATAAACTCTAGGAGTACCCCTCCCCAACAAAAACAAGTTGCAGACTTTCCGTTTAACACCTCCACCGTCAGCTAGAACTGACATGGATTATACACATCGATTGGCTAATATAAACCAGTCATCTCCTTTAATTTCTCGTAACATTTTGGAATACAATTTAACTGCAAGAACTTTCTTCACCAGGTCTCACCAAGTGAAGACTTAGAAACGAGACTGAAGCGAAAAGGTTCCAGCAGAGGAATTTTTAATTTTCGTCTTTTAAAACCCGGTGAGCGTTTATTCGTTTTCTTCCAGCAACAACATAATCGAGTTAACTACATGTGTGACCAATACTCATTCATTTGTGGACAAACGCAAAAAGGTCTTTGCCATAATTCTCGGAAACTTCAGAAAAAAAAAACGTTTATTTGATTTCGATTCTTTGTAATTCTGGTCGGCAAAAGTTCGTTCGGCTGGGTAGTTGATAGTCTCTACTACTAAAGTAATATCCGTAAACTGTTTATTTTGGAAACATCTTGTGGACGACAAATAATGTTTTCTCGGCTCTCAAAAGAGGCGGGAAAATGTCTTAAGCAGATGACCACTAGTTCTTCAAGTGACAAGCTTCGGTGGTTTCTCTGGCTGACTCCTTTCTACTACTGTCTGTTGGCCATTTATTTATATACATGACTTGGTGTGAAGCTTAGTTTCAGCTAACATCAAGTCATCGTTCATTTGACTGGCCAAAATACTCTTATTTTCCACGGTCCCTTATAGCAGATGCATGGAGCATCTATTTAGCGAACTTCCGTTTCTTAGCATGTGCTCAGTCTTTTCTTCCTCTTTTTATGAGAGTTGCCTTCTCATTAGGCGAGGGGGAGAGAGAAAAAATGTGTGTTTTAAAGGAAAACCTGTGCTTTTATTTTACACTTGAACACTTTTTTTGTGGGTTTAATCACCATGGGAATAATGGTTGTTTAAATGCGCCATTCTTGTAATTTCTTCCAAGATCATATTTTGGAGAGGTTTATCAATTACTTTTGCTAAAATCTTAAGTGGGGATCTCAATGTGGATACGCAAGTAGCGAAACTTATCGGCGAGTAGTTAGTGAAGACCTAGTCTGTTGTATTCATTTTTAGCACAAATGTCATTCTTCTCCCACCAAACTACGTGTGCTTCCAGTTTAAGGAATACTCTAAATTTTAAATTGTCACGTTATCGCAATTCGGATTATCGAAAGATCAATCTTATGCTTAATAAATCGCTATAAAAAATCTGTCTGTGATTGCTTTCCATTGTTCCCCCCACCTCGCAGAGCTGGCTCTAAAATACTGTTTCGAGAAGATTTTTTTTGTTAATATTTACTTTAGTCTGTAGGGCTAAGTTCCAGATTAAATTAACCGCCGCCGCCAATTTGAGGCGGTGATGTTTTTACGCAAGCTTTTTTTTTTTTTTTTTTTCCCGTAACCTGTAATGTTGGCATATCTCCCACTAAAGTATTACGCTATCCTATTATACCTATTTTTGAATTTATTTGGGGCCCACGATCAAGTACCAAGATATTACATGATTCAGTCTTTTCGGCGGATATACAGATCTTTGCCGTCATTTAATATTGTCGAAAAAATTCAACATAACCTTCATTACACGATTTAATAGGTGTGACAGACAGTTTGGGAAACGCACACACACACACTTTTTTTTTTTCTTTTTAGTGAAATTGAAATAGCGAAATTAAATCAGAGCATTTTGTTTACTGATGGGGAAGTTGTACCCATTAAATCTGGGCCATCAGAAGATAATGGAAATGGCCGAAATAATTTTTATCGATTAAAAATTGAAATAGAGCTGACTAAGCAAGGAGGACCTTTAGAATTCACATGATTTTGGTTGAAACAGCCAAAACCCCGTGATAATCACGTGCGAAGGAGTAGGGCCAAGGTTATAAACGCGTAGTTATGCTGAAAAAGAGGCAGACGAGAGAGAAAAAGAATTAGCCCGGGCAAGAGTTGAGCTAGAGGCTGTGGAGACTCAAAAAGGAGAGAAAGTGAGGTCAGAGATGTACTATTGATATAAGTACCGCTGCTTCTGCTATTACGAATATTACTACTGCTAAGGAGGAACGCCACTATAAACTTTAAGCCGCGCGCAGAAATCTTATTCCCCCATCGCAAGAGTCGTATATCGTTCTGAGACGATTTAACAAGTTAATCATAACGTTCTCTCTCTCTCTCTCTCTCCAGAATCCAGTGTATGCGTTTCTACGTCAATTACTTTTCTTTTCTGTAACCCGTTTCTCTTCTCTACTGTTCTTTTCTGCTATATAAAAGACATTAACAATCATTGAATAGTTGTTTGTCCGGCTTTCTGCAGACATTTATTTATTTATTTATTTTTTTTGCTGCATTCTAAATTTCTTAGCGCAGACTCTCCAGCCGTGTCTACATCTTCAGTCGACCGTAAATGGATGAACATCACTTCTGCTTTCAACGTGGGCAGGAAGCAGGATTAAACCAGTGGACCGGTCGAATAATCTACGGATGCTCAGGGGACCTACGGCCACTCCCTTAAGTTCGGTTAGGACCGAGTAGACACCTCAACCCAGAGAGCAAGAGGTCGGAGGTTGAGGGGCTTGGGCGAAAGTGTTAGGAAAGATTGGATTAATCAAAATATTCGTCCCCTTGATTTTGGGGTAAAGACCAGCATACCAAATCCTCTTTAACGCCTCCGATGTATCTAAATCAAAAGCCTGAGCTTCGTCAGTCTTACCTCGAGCTTGGTGAACAAATTCAGTGATGGCCATTAATTTGGTACCTCCACGAAATCATACAAAAAGAATAACAGTAGAAAGAGAACGCCAACCTTGCCGAAAACAAATTTTATCATCTAAGTATATATTATTGAAGGAAAATTAAAGTTATTATTGTTTTTGTTTTTTTAAGTTATTCTTTGGATGCTTTTTTGGTACTCTTCTTTTTAGAACATTTCTAAATTTTTGATTAAAAAAAACAAAACAAAAAACCTTGTTCTCTCTTTCTATCCTTGGAACTAATAAATAACAATTTTTAGCAATTTTTTTTTTTTATGACACACACATTAATTTGGAAAATCTTGCAAAACCTAATCTGTCAGATGTTAAACTTTCAGGAACTATTCAGATGATGAAATTGGAAATGGCATAAATATTTTTTTTTTCTTTAACTAAATTCATGTCGAAATATTTTTAAAAATATTTTTGAGGGAATGCAATTTTTTGAAAACTCTTGAAATTGACTGCATCTGGTTTAGTGATTACACATTTAAAAGCCAAGGCTTGAGGAATGCAAATCATGTTTTTATTTTTTTTAATTGGACCCCCCTACCTGAAAAAAAATCAGCTCTGAAAGCAAAAATTTTTTTCGATGAAAAATGAATTTTTAATACAATTTGTCATTTCTTAATTATAATAGATTTTACATTTGCTGTTAAAAGCCGCGTCTCTTTATGAGATGATCTTTTATTTTGAAGCGTTGTAAATTGTATCATTTTGATCAAAAGACCGGCAGTAATTAAAAATGATCTTGTGTTTATAATCGCTGTAATTATAAAGTACGGAAGACCAACCAGAATACAATTAAGTTCATTATTTGTTTAAACATTATTTCTCTGTTAAGGCCTTTACTTTGTGAAACACGTAGATAAGTTAATTTGATTTTTCAATTTCAACTGAAGAATACCTACAAGTATCAGTATCATCTTATGAAATTTATACCCAATTTATATTAATCTCAGTTATGACATTTTTCCATGAATGAAATATCAAAATTAATAAAAAATGAATAAAATACAAATAACAGTAAAATGTAATAAATGTACATAAAATTATAGTATTTATGTACACTTCTGATAAGAAATTCATAAGAAAAGGTGCTATAAATTAATTTATAGGTACCTTTCTTATGAAATTTAATGCATTTTAACAGTCTTATTTTAAAATTTTTAAATATATTTTCCAAAAGCATCGTAAATGTAAAGATGAAAGCTAAGTACAAAAAATTAAAAAATTAGAGCGCTGGAAAGTTTTCCTTAGTAAATAACAGGTAAATAATTTATTCACTTAAATGTAAATTATTTCACTTTTCTCTCCTTCCGTAGAACAAATTTGCCTTGTTTTATTTTCAAATTATGTTTCAGCGCAAAGCTAAGCTTGGTTCAAAATTTTTACAAATAAACATTATAATTTCTGATTTCTTAAAATAAGTTTTGAAAAATACTATATGTTAAAGAATTTCAAAGTGAAAGTTCCAGTTTTTTTTAAAAAATGTAAAAAATGGTCAATTTTGTTGACTCCAGAAAAAAAAACAAGATTTTTAACGAAAATTTCGGACGTACTAGGAACGATTAAAAAATGGGAAAAAATACTTCAAAATACTTTTGATCTTTTCCTCTTAATAATAACATAAACATTTAGACGATAAAATTTTGTTTTCGTCAAGTTTGGCGTTCTTTTCATCATGCTATACTCTTTCCCTTTTTTTTTTTTTTTTTTTTTTTTTTTTTTGAAGCGATCTCGTGGAGGTACCTACAACCTATCGGCGGTAGACCTGGTGAAACTGAAGCCATATTGTTTTTTTCCGAAAGCAGGTCGTGCGAAGTAAGATTCTTAACCAACTCGACATTGATTAGAGCCTCGAGTACTTTGCTGAAAAGCGATAAGACTAATAGGGCGTTAATTTCAGAGGTCAGAGCGTTCTCCAGAGTTCATAAACAGGAAGTACAGAGAACTTCCAACCAGCTAGAAAGTAACAAACAGCGAGATATTTGTTATAAAGTTTGGAGAGAACTGGAGCTAGCTCCGGAGCACATTTCTTTAAGATGACAGCTTACCTTATGGGGATCTAATTTAAAAATGTCTGGAACCGTAGAGGCTCTGTTTTAAGGGGAAAATCTAGCAGAGGTACTTCAGATGAATTGAGAGTTGAATTGGAAGATAACTTCAAATCAAAACATTTTACCTGATCCGTAGTAGCTGTCAGTATCTTGAAGAGATGAAGGACTGAGGATTTTCTATTGTTCAGCACACTCTTACTCTTACCGCAAGTAATCTCTAGAACTAAACTTGTGAGAACCTATATGTTATCTCATTCTATCAGCAAACAGGGGGCTTCGTTTCTTTGAGGACAGGCTTGCACAAAGATACGTCTGTTACAATCATACCTGCCGCTCTGGTATATCCGGAAGAAGTGATTCCTGTGGGCTATAGCGGCTAAGCAGACATATGAGAACCAAGGAGATGATTGTGGTTTCACTTGGTATTTCTTTGCTGGAACGAAAACTTTGATGCCGGCTTTCACACAGGAAGAGACCTCAGTGGCACGTTTGTCAACAGGATGATTACAAATATAATTCGAAATGTCATCGCGAAATCACTGAACGAATAATATCATCACCATCATCAACATTAACATTCTGTTAAGAGGAGGTTCGTGACTGATGGGGAGAGCGGAAAGAGATATATACAGACACCTCTACATGATTGGTTGCCAAGAGGACAGAACTGCAGAGCACGACATGAGTCCGGGTGGAGGTACAGAAGAGACCAAGTAGAGAAGCGTGGCCGTTAGGATTACTGGGGGATGCATGTGACAGTTTGATTAAGCCACCTATAGAGGGAAGGCCTTATTTATACTATTCAACACGCAACAATAAGAAGAGGAAGTGGAATGATAGAGGAAGAGACAGCTGACTGGGTTTAGTAGAGAAAGTCGGAGACATGTAAAAACGTTCCAGAGACTCAAGAGTGAGTTTCTTAGGCAGTGGGAGATGCTCACGAATATAAACGCCAAGACCATGCATGTGGACACTAGAGTCCTTCGGAAAGAAGATAGCCATGAATCAAGAATTCAGAGAAAGGGATTAAAGAATTAAGATTAGTTTCACAGAGCTAGGATGTCCGGAGAATGCTCCAAGAACGATTCCATACCGCAGAAATTGGTACGAATAACATGAACATTGGAGAAAGAATGTTTAAGTGGTTTAGGTGTTTTTTTTTTTCGAGTTGGTTTAGTTGTATTTCGTTTATTGCTTATCGTCATGCTGTGTTATTTAGAATAGGAAAAGGCCAAGAATTATAGTAGCTGTCAGTTGTCTAATGTAATATATACTGGCTGGAAATTAGCATATACTGCAGCATTGTATCTCGTTTAATCTGAATCCTTCAATTTGAATTATCTCAACGGAAATTCTAATATCTAATTTTTACAATATTAATGTGTTAATGTGTTTATGGTAGATAAAACAAATAATTTCCTAATTTACAATTTATAAATATCCTCGGTGATTAGCAATGATACGAAATAGGAACCATTTTTTTTTTCAAATATGTATGTTACCCCCAACAACGATCTAGATAAACCAATGTAAGGTAACCAGTGACAAAAAAAATCGACGAGGAACTTACCTCGTCCATGTAGAAATGTTTTCAACAAAGCCAGAAGGCAAAGTTAAAAGGATTCTATTCTAACTTGTCCAAGTTGACAAATCTTTTCCAGAAAAGCAAAATCTTAACAGTCACTCAGGTTAGCCCCATATACACAAGTGAACGTCTCTTTGTCTATCTGTGCATGCGCGCTCACAATTTTGTGTGTGTATGTGTGTCTATATACCTATATGGCTTTTGTATTATATTTACGCACGCTCCCTCAAACTAGCATTTTATATTACATGCATTGCGTTTAACAACCGAGTGTTAAATAGGCTAATCTTCCCCACGGGAGAAGTTATTTTGGCACGGCTTGGGTCTTCGTTTCTGGTTAAACAGTGAGCGGAAATCGTCATCATCATCTTGTATCTGCATCCGACTTAGTACATTTATCCGTAAGATATGCTAAACAGATTTCGGTATTCAGCATCTCCACACAATCTTCGGAAGACGTCACATAGAAGAGGCGGATACGGGTGCAAAATTGTGGCTCGAATCCAGCCGATGGCCGACCTTATTAAAGTCCTAGAACACAAAAAATGATCATTGAGTCTTTATAGTCTGCTTTTTCAATGCTTGTGTGAATCTAATGCAAGTTCTTATAGCGTCTACACACATCACAGAGCACATCGATCTGGTATAGTCTGCACGCAGTTTGCCAAGACCTTAGCCAAAGTCATGTGACTGTGTTTAGCATAGTTAAGAGTTGGAACGTACTTATCCCATCCTCATCATTGTTATGAGAAAAAAATCTTCCGAAGAGCTGAGGAATATTTCACCCAGTTGTAGATCAGCAACATCAAGGAAACCTTTCGTACAGAAGTCCATAGATTCAGGCT
>CAHIKZ030000249.1:972500-975879 GCA_903632075.3 Acanthosepion pharaonis | reverse complement strand
ATATTAATCTAGAAATTTCAACCTTATTTGTTTAAGCTACATACTAACTAGAGAAGCTTTTGTTTGAATGAATTGAAAAGGAAAGAGATTATGTTGAAATATATTTTATGTGTAAAATGCTTTTATTTTTATCTTCCATATGCGCTTCAATGATTTGCATATCACGAAGCACACACACACACACATACACACACACATACACACACAAACACATACATACATACATACACACACAAACACATACATACACACATACACACACATATACACACACAAACACATACATACATACATACATACATACATACATACATACATACAATCTCGCTCCCATGCATATTTGTAGGTATATACATTAAACAAATACTGTAACAAAACAAAATCCCTGCAACCGAATCTAGTGCCATCGAAAATACTCAGGAAAAAATAAAATAAAAACAAATATGAACTTTGGTAAATTTACCAATTGCATAAAACAACTAATTTAGTAATTTGAAAAAAGTTACTAAAATCTGATTTTTCAAACAAACATGTTTAGATCAAATTATGGTTTGAAATACTCTATAAATATATATATATATATATATATATATATATATATATATATATATATATATATATATATATATATATATATATATATATATATATATATATATATATATATATATATATAGGAATCTAAATGAAATAATAATAAAAAAACGAAAGAATATTAATCCTAACCCAGTGTGTCCTAAAAGATTTTAGTTTTTAATATATTTTTTATTGTTCAAACTATATTTATATATAGAGATGGAAGAACAACAAAGAATACATACACACAGGCTCCCCATATATATATACTGAAATAACTTCTTGCATACCTTACATGCACAGGCTACATACATATATATATATATATATATATGTGTGTGTGTGTGTGTGTATATATATGTATATATATATATATATATATATATATATATATATATATATATATATATATATGAATACATATCACTGTCTTTGGACAGAATCTTCATATATATTATAACACACCTTTTTAATTACCAGACATGCACTCACAGACAATAAACAGTGGATATTGCAACATCTTACTGATATTGTAGATATCCAAAGCATTCGAATGAACATGAATGAGATGTCGGCCCTGAAGAATGCATTGCGCCAACGATACAAGCCTTGAATATCTGTATCTTTTTCTTCTTTTTTCATTTTTTTATTTATTTATTTTTTTTTTTTCAAAAAAATTACATCATAATTCTACTATTTGCAACTTAACTTGGCATATTTCAAACACTGGACAAATATGCAGGAACAATCATAATACTGTATACATACTTAAATACCAACATAAACATAAACACACACACACACACACATACACACACAAACACACACACACACACACACACACATATATATATATATATATATATATATATATATATATATATATATATATATATATATATTTTTCAAATTCTGTTTGAATTTGTGGGTCTGATGAATTGGATCCGTGATTACGATTAGAATGTCAATAAATTATACACACATGAGATAATTAGTGTTAAGCCTTTTTATTATATTATATTCTTGCTCTGTCCAGAACTTGAGTTCTACCTGGATTCTATCATCTTGGATATATATATACATACATATATATATATATATATATATATATATATATAAATAGATAAATAGATAGATAGATAGATGAATGGTAGATGAATGTGTGTATCTATCTATCTATCTATCTATCTATATACATACATATACATACATACACACACACACACACTCCATATATACTAGTCGGCCAGTAACTTTTCCTCTGCTGCACCAATAGGTTTTGTTCATATGATTTGAAAGGCTTTTGTGTGTGGGGTGTGTGTGTATGTATGTGTGCGTGTGTGCGTACATGTGTATGCACTGCAGAGACTATATATACTTTTAATTGCGTTTTGGTGTCTAGAAAAAATACATCTTGCAAATAACCTTGCACTGTGCACAACGCAGAAGAATAACATGCCTGTCAATGCAATAGGAATTTTACTACAGTTTAACTTATAACATTACACACACACACACACACACACACATATATATATATATATATATATATATATATATATATATATATATATTTCATAAATTCTTTTGCAAAAACGCACATAAATATGATTGTCTTTTATTACAAAGAATATACGATAATTACGTGATAGTTGTTTCCATTTCAAAAATATACCTTGGTATATACATATATACATATATATATATATATATATATATATATATACATATATATATATATATATATATATATATATATATATATATATATATATATATATAGATATATGTATATATACTATATATATACGATATATGTTATACATATGTGTGTATATATATACATATATATATATATATATATATATATATATATATATATAATTATATATATATATACATATATATATAATGTATATATATATATATATATTATATATATTGTTTCCATTCCATAAATATACACTTGGTGGCATATATACATATATGTATGTATATATATATATATACATATATGTATAAATAATAGAGAAAATACTTATCTGCACACATAAATATTAGAACACGTGAATGTTAGATATATGCAAATGGATGCCTACGTATGACAAATACTAACTGAAATATAGACATATTTACTTAAATTTACCCATATGTGGATTTTGCGTATTAGGAAAAGACATTATTTCCTTCGTCTCTCTTAATTTGTGCGAATATATGTGTAAGGTTACCATTCGATATTTCATATATGTTCGTAGATAAACATTATTAAATATAGAAGCACTAATGGACAGATACAAACATATTTGTTAGTATTGTCTTTTTTTCTTACAACTTCTTTTTTTTTCTTTCCTTTGATTATTTCTTTCTTTCTCCTGTCTCCTTTCTTCAAGAGACCTAGCAGAAACTGCATTAAATTTAAAATTATTGATTTTCAGGCTCATAAAAAGCAATATGTTTGACTCAGAAAAGGGAAAAATTTTTCAATATTTGACATTTTTATTTCATTGTGAAGGTTGGGGGGGAGGCAAAATAAAGAAAGAAGGAAAGAAAGAAAGAAAGAAAACAGCCATTAAAAAATCCCAAAATATAAAAGAATAAAAAATAATGATAAAATTGTCTAATAAAATATTTAAAAAAAAAATATGTTGAAAAACAAAAAGCGAGTAAATTTTTGAAAAATAAGCGAAATTTTTTTTTTTCAAAATTTTAATAAAGTAAGACATGGTGTAGATGAAAAAAGAAAAAAAAAGAGAGAGAAAGAACCGAAGGCCTGGAAGGTGAGTGTGAGACAGGGGGTGGAGAA
>CAHIKZ030000249.1:912500-967500 GCA_903632075.3 Acanthosepion pharaonis | reverse complement strand
GTAAGTTTTCTAATCCCCACTATAAACATTTCTCTTTATTCTCTTTGCTTTTTGTCTTTAACTGAAAAACGTACTTATGGTATATATCCTATTTTCTCGAAAGATATTTCTTTCCTTTTCATCACGTTCCTTTCATATAAACTAACCTTTTTCCACGTTTTTCTTTCTTTGATATCCAGTTATTTGTTTTTCCTTCCCAGCCAAACTTAATTATTTAACGTTACACCGTAAGAAAACATTTCATATCTACTTTCGCCTACTCTCTTTCTATCTCTTTCGTCTTTCTCTTTTCTTTTCGATCTTTCTGTTTCGTATTTTTTCCCGCCTTTTTTTTTACTCCCCTTTTCTTGTTCTTCGGCTTTTAATTCCTTCATTGGGATGACTATTTCTTCTAAATTTTCTTTCTCTATCTCACTTTCATTTACCTAAGGCCAACTCTCTTTCTTTCAAGCAGCCATCAGGCTCGATGGCATCAAAAACTGAAACTGCTAATTCTTATAGAATACGACTTGTGTGTGTCATCATAACTGTATATGACGATGCAACTCCCCCTCCATTTGGCCTGCTCAGGAATTAATTTCACAATTTAATGGCGCTGCTCGGACTTCAAGAAACACGAATTTCGATTTATTAACATGTATATATGTACGTGTGAACGTCTGTCTGTACACACTAGAATTTGAGTGTCAACATGTTGAAAATAGAAAAAGAAAAAAAAATACTACTTTGACACGTAAAGAGACGCAGTCATTGCTTTTGAAATAAACTTTTATTCAGCACAAATTTTAAGGGTTAAAGATTAACTTGCAAGTACGCACACACACGCACACACACTCGGAAACGCAGACAGGCATAGATACAAACATTCACACAGACGCAGGCACAAACACATACGCACACGCATACACACGCAGAACAAACCTATCTAGTGTTACATATCCACTCAAGTTTTTACGTATAAAATCTGTTCTTAGGTGAACAACTGCTAATAATGTGACGTATTTTCTTGTCAGTATTTAATTGATCATAAAGATTGCAAAGATAATGCTTTTAGCTTGTGAACAGGAAACTACAACTGGACAAGGAAGTGTTTAATTAAAAAGCCCCAAATAATAACAACAAATATTTACTCACAAATATCTTTTCACAAAATATATATAAAGAGCATATCAACTACACATACACAATCTATATATATATATATATATATATATATATATTTGAATGTGAGCAAATGTGGGGAGAGGCTGTTTCATGCTTAAACGCAATCTTCAGGCATAAAGTTTCTGTTTAAGCATGAAAACAGGTTTTCCGCCACTTAGTGTTGACCTGAGTGTCCATTTTTTTATTTATATTTGCACTCTCGCTCTATTCCGGATATGGAACACTTAAAAGCAATATTCTATATTTTATAATATATATATATATATATATATATATATATATATATATATATATATATATATATATATATATAAAAAGCTAAAAAGTACGATTCTTTGTTTTCTAGTCGAGTGATTTCAACAGAGATAAAAAAAAATGTACAAAGTAACGGAAACGTTTAATAAATATAAAAATATTTTTATAAATAACATAGGAAAAGATAAATTAATCTGTTTTAAATCGCGATACATATGAGTCGCACCTCGTGTATATATATATATATATATATATATATATATATATATATATATATATATGCATCTAGTCCTGTGCATATATATATATATATATATATATATATATATATATTTTTTTATTATAAGAGATTAAAATAAAAACATTCAATAAAAAATGTTGAAATCGCTACACAAAATCTTCCATTCTTCAATAATCTTTTATAATAAAAATAAAAAAATAATGATAATGTATTGCTCTACTTTGTATTGAGCACTTTTTAAAAAGTAAATGCTACGAACAGTGTAATTTTATTCCATCTGTTCTTTCTATCAATTGTATATATATATATATATATGTGTGTGTGTGTGTGTGTGTGTGTGTGTGTGTGTGTGTGGTGGACTCTCTCGTCGTATTCGACGTATGAGAGTCAAACAGCTTAGTTCCTAGGAACCGACAGCCAGACACCATCATACGTGAATTGATTATAATGGTGAAGGTTTTGTGCGGAACACATTTTGAAGGGCCGAAAAAAGAGGTCTGGTTCACTACGTGGCACAAGGTCCCCAAACGGGCCTCCGCAGAATTTGAATTCAAAGTTGACCTTCTCCTAGACCAGTTGCCATCCAAGGCTATAGAAGCCACTCTGTTCTGCTCTTTACCCATAGCTGGAGGCAGAAGAAAAGGATCAATACTTTCCCAATCATTAGGCAAAAAGTGTTTTCTCTTTTTGTCTGATGATCACAAAAGCGTGAAACTAGTGTCACAGTCTCATATCCATACAACTGAATATGTTAGCTCTATTGAGCACTTTCCACGAAGTACTGCGCATAAAATAATAATAATAATATATATATATATATATATATATATATATGTATGTGTGTATGTATGTGTGCGTGTGTGTTTGTATAATAATCTTTTATTCCAAGCAAGGCGATGAATACATTAAGTTTATTGGTTGGTTGATTGTTTTTGTTTAGCTGCATATCAACCTGTATCATTTATTTAATGCCGAAATCTAAATATTGACTGAAAATGGGATGAAAGGGCCGATAACATTGCAAATTCGTCATACAAATTAACATGAACATGTTCAAAATCTGTTGTCCTCATCTTCATTACAATATTTACAACATTTCAGCTGTTGTATGTCCCCGACTTCTTCAGGATCCTTCTATATTTCTGAGATGAAGTATTTTTAATATTTACATTTTTCTGACTATTGACCTCATCTTCATTGTTATATTCACGACGTTTCGGCCGTTGTACCATCTGGCCTTCTTCAGGATCTGTCTTTATTTCTTAGATATGGTATTGTAACTATTTCCATTGTTCTGACTATTGTTCTCTTTTTTTTAAATTCCATGTTCAAGATGTTTCGACTGTTGTACGCTCCGACCATCTTCAGGATATGTCTATATTTCTTAGATGAAATATTGTAACTATTTTCTCTATTTACGTTGTTAGGACTGTTGTCTTCATTTTTATTGTCATATTCCCGACGTTTCTTTGGTCTTCTTCGAGTGATATACTTTGGAATTTCAAACCCTTTATTTAATCCCCAAGGACACATGACCCAGTGAATAAAAGCGATGGTTGAAGCAATCCAGTGACTTTACCCAAAGAGTTGTGAGTTCAATACCTGGTCACAGCAGAGGTGAACAACTTGAAGGGTTGAATTTGTAAAAGGAAATAACTGAAACTAAGATATCGGAGAAGTCATGTCACGTGAAAGTAGAACAATTAATTCTGGTGGACGAAATAAAATGTGCTGCTCAAAATTTCAACGTATATCATCTGAAGAAGGCCAGAGAGTACAACGGCCGAAACGTTGTAAATATGACAATAAAGATGAGAGCAACAATCCGGTCAATGTAAATAGTGTAAATAGTTAATATACCTCATCTCAGAAATATAGACAGATCCTGAAGAAGGCCAGAGCGTACAACGGCCGAAACGTTGTAAATATGGCAATAAAGATGAGGTCAACAATCCGATCAATGTAAATAGTGTAAATAGTTAATATACCCCATCTCAGAAATATAGACAGATCCTGAAGAAGGCCAGAGGGTACAACGACCGAAACGTCGTAAATATGGCAATAAAGATGACGTCAACAATCCGATCAATGTAAATAGTGTAAATAGTTAATATACCTCATCTCAGAAATATAGACAGATCCAGAAGAAGGCCAGAGCGTACAACGGCCGAAACGTTGTAATTATCATAATAAGATTTCATAAATTTGATTCAGTAACTAGAAAACTGGTTATTTTGTACGGGATTGACCAGCGATCAGAGTATATGTGTCCCCCACCTAAATTTCCACCTCGGATAAGGATGTAGTAACTTTGCCATTAGTGAAAAATAATATGCTCGATGCATACATATATATGCGTGTATATTATATTTACATATATCCGAAGGTGATTTGGATTAGCGAAAGACGTTTTCGTAAAAGCTAAATGAAGTATTAAGGAACAGAAAAAAAGGGAGTTTAAGTTCTAATGTAAAATCAATCCTCCTATACGGTAGTGAACGCTGGACAATTTCCTCAAAGATGAAGAAGAGGCTTGTCGTGCCATAAAATTGAGTCAGAATCTTCCAGAATGTGGCTCATCATTCCTAAAAATTAGATATCAAAGAAATGAATGATTCCGCGAGCCCGTGTGAAATTATTTTCTAACCAATGAAAGCCTTGTATTCAAAAAGTTCACACCTATATGTGAAACTAGGTTTCGAATTCCCTTCGGATATAAAAATAGAAGCCTACTGATTCTCGAGGCTCACAACAATTTAGAAGGCCTATTTGGTCTACACGTGCGTACACACACACACCCAAGGCCACACACGCATGCAATAGAAGGTATTAACTACCGACTATGTATTTGTCTACGAACTCACAAGCACATTAGGCTGACCGTCATAAAGTAAATCTGTCCACATATTTCACAACGCCTAAGAACATTTTATAAATTACTTTATAAAACAAACTTCACTGCAAGAAAAATTGAAAATATTATTGCCATTGTCTTTCTCAGAAATGAATCTATAAATGTTATTTCAACTGATGTTCTGCTTCTAATTTTCCTTCAGAAAATAACCTTTTTTATGTTTAATTTAAAAGATGTGTTGTTGTTGATAAATGTTTGGAATCCCGACCCTCGAATAGAGCAAACCCCGAGTAAACGGATCCCAAAACCCTGATAATGTCTGGTGATATATTATCTATCGTAAAATTCTTACTCACACTCTTTATAGAATTAAATAAATTAAATCAAACCCTAATTGGAGAAAATAAAGCGTAATATATATTTTAAAGGAAGGAAAAATTCAACAAAAGTAGATAAAAATTCTGTCTATATTTCTGAGATGAGGTAGTATGTACATGGCACGTGGAACTAGAACAGTCTACCCCAGTGAGCGAAATAAAGGGTTCAGTTCGACATTCCAACCAACTGAAGAAGGCCAGAGCGTACAACGGCCGAAACGTTGTAATAAATATGGCGACAAAGATGAGGACAATAGTCCGAATAATGTAAATAATGAAGATAAAAATTATAAAAAATAAGTTCAGGTATAAATTCTATCTGTTCCTGTCATTTTTATTCTCCATAAAATAAAATAAAGTTATATTTTATTCTAATAAATATTCACCACTAATTGCAATTCACTTGTTGCCACTGATCAGTCAACTTTTCGGTATCATTGGAGTCAAACTCAGCATGTTTTGATGTGAAAAGCTTTTCTACTAACTCATTAATCTGTCTTTCTTTAGAGATTTTTTTTCCTGATCGTAGCGTTTTGCAAAAGGTTAATGATCGTGATCGTTACAAATATCATTTGAATGTGGTGGGTCGGATGGAAGAGACAAGCAAAATTCTATGTTCTTTTCTTATACTATTCACGTTGTATGCGTCTTTGGCTTGTTATAGACGAACACATTTTTTCTTTAATCCTCTGTGTATGCTGCAACTAGCATGGAAAAAAAAACCTGCGATAAGTTTGTGTACTTCAAATTTATTCTTAATTGCCGCATATAATTAGTAGTTAGCTAGATACATTCAACATCACAACTGCTTTCCAAACACGAATCTTACTTATGATTCGATCTAATAATAGGCAATATTTTTTTTCAAAATACATGAACAAAGGAAAATGAAATGACAATAGCAATTGATTTTTTTAAATCCATGAGTCCTACAATCTTTTATAAGTGAAGGAGAAAATAAAAGATTTTGCACATGTTCCAATTTTTAACTAGATTTTATATTTTAGCAACAATAAAATATAAATGGAAATGATATATATATATATATATATATATATATATATATATATGTATGTATGTATATATGCGTTTGTGTATGTCTGTCCGTGTGCATGGACGAAATGTGGGGAAATGAGAGAGTGCAAAATCTTTTTAAAGACAACACATTTTAGTCTCGCCTGTTGGGTTCTGACCGGAAGACGTCAACCTAACACATGAAGGTTTTCCACTTAGTCTCAATATATATATATATATATATATATATATATATATATATATATATATATATATATATATATATATATATATATATATCAGCATTCAGTTTGAGGATATATATGTATATATATATAGATAGATCAGTATTCAGTATATATATATATATATATATATATATGTATATATATATATATATATATATATATATATATATATATATATATATCAGCATTCAGTTTAATGATATATATATATATATATATATATATATATATATATATATGTATATATATATGTATGTATTGATGCGTGTTTCATTAAATAATATAGACAAGTTTGTCTATTTATTTTAAGTAAGTTCCTTTCATATTGTCTGATAAGTTTAATAACATTATCATTAAAAGATGAAAGAAAATTACTATATTGATACATGTTTTTTAATCATATCTAAGCGTTCGGCTTACATTTTTTCATTATCAAAGATGAAAATTACATTTCGATATATTAAATAATACACAGACAATTATATATATATATATATATATATATATATATATATATATATATATATATATAAATTAATTGATTTAAAAATATGGTTTTTTTTCGCTACACAGTTTCAACCATGTTTCAAAAAATTTTGCTAAAAACCCGAATTTAATTTTGCAATTAAATTAAAAGCATTAGTTCTATTTCATCTTCAAGCGAATTTTGGAGTGAAATGGAACTAATGCTTTTAATTTAATTGCAAAATTATATTCGGGGTTTTTAGCTTCTATTTTGAAACATGGTTGGAACTGTGTAGCGAAAAAACTAGTTTTAAATCAATTAATTTATAATATTAATGCTCTGTAAATTTACATTGAGCACTATTTTGTAAAAATAAAAATATCTATAAGAACACCGGATTTTATATCTTACTGTTCTTTTTTTTTATATATATATATATATATATATATATATATATATATATATATATATATATATATAAAGGTGTGTGTGTGTGTGTTTTTTGCCGATAAATAGATCACTTTTTCTAATGCCGGTAAATGTGACAAACCACCAGGTCACGAGTGTGACACACACGCAAACACACAAAAGCTTGCGCTGAGTCCATCCATCAAATATACGAATTTACTATTCGTACTTGCATTGAATACTATAACCATATGTGGTCCGCTACCCGCGCTGTTCACCTCAGTCTCTCGACAAAATCCAAAGACGGATATGCAATTTGATAGGTCCTGACCTGGCATCTCACAAACGTGATGTGGCTTCCTTCTGTCTTTTCTACAAAACGATTACTCTCACCAAGCCGCTCACTCTGGAGCATTAGAAGCCGGTTCAAGCAATGATATACAAATGATAGACATTATTAGGAGGATTTGATAATTATATTTAATTAATTCATCGAGTCTGAAAGAAAGCTCAATAGAATGCAGAAAGCACTGAACGGCCGTTTCGTTCTATATTTGGGACTCATCAGCAGTGCGCATCCACTACCGTGGCTCCGGGGGGGGGGCACAGTCCTATGGTTAGAGAGAACTCAGTAGAGTTCCACCACAAAATATGTGAGCGAGCGGCGCTTTGTTGAGTCTGATTTGCAATCTCTTCGTCACCGATGCCCGGTGGAACAGTTGATATGACGTTTGCTTGACAACCTAACTGTCAGGGTTTCAATTCTCGGTAGTGGATGCGCACTGCTGATGAGTCCCAAATATACGACGAAACGGCCGTCCAGTGCTTTCTCCATTCTGTTGAGGTTTCTATCAGACTCTATGAATTAATTAAATATAATTATCAAATCCCCCTATATATATATATATATACATACACTCACTCTGAACAAAACCGAGTGGCGATAAAATGTTTCATGCTTGAATGCAGTCTTCAGGCCATGTGTGTTATGTGTTGGCATGACTATTTCTATATGCTGATCACTAGTGCATTATGTGTAGCAAGGTCTGTTGTATTATCCCAACGGTTATTGTGTTGGCGGTTATATTTCAAATTATTCTAAATGTAATTTAATAGGTATAATTGCAAATCCGAAGGATGTTATTTGAAGCTGTTAGCTTGCCATAAAATTATATTTTTTTCACTCACTCCCTAATGAGCTAAATGATAACACACCCCCATAGTAATATACACGATTGTGCACATCATACTCACTCACTACCTAAGAACCAAATGACACACACACACACACACACACACACACACTTAACAGAGACACATCCCCTTTCAAGGAACCAATAAAACTGTCAAAATGACCAACTGAATTCAAAAGAGCATGAATCGATCCAGCTCTTATCTCAAATAACATCTTAAAGAGACTGTTTGACCAACACAAGGACTGACCAAAATTCATGTTAAAAAAATAAAAACAAAAACAAATGAAAACTACAGACAAAAGTTCATTTTCTCCATCAAGACATTTATTTCTGTAGTTCACTGCTACCAGCAAGCATTTTTTTTTTCTCCTGATGATGGCCATGTTGGCCGAAACTAGTCAAGCAATCTAAATGAAATAATAATAAAAACGAAAGAATATTAATATACAACCCAGTGTGTCTGAAGATTTTAATTTTTGATATTTTTTTATTGTTCAATATATATATATATATATATTTTTTTCATTAATACATGTTTCATTAAATAATATAGACACGTTTTGTCTATTTATTTTAAGTAAATACCTTTCATATTGTCGAATAAGCTTTTAGCATTATCACTGAAACACGAAAGAAAATCACTACGGTTTTTTATTGTTAATACTGTCTAAGCTTTTGGATTACATAAGCTATCATCAGAGATTACAAGTACATTACAATAAATTAAATAATAGATTAGATAACTAAGATGGTAATTTCTTATTTAGATTCGTTATGCGGTCATTGCAACAATGACTGTTTGTTTCGTTTGCATAGAAGATTGCTATGCACCAATAAATTCGTGCATATGAAACGCAGGAAGCAAATATCGCATTGCAGTTCATGACATCACACATGACCACGTGAGAGTGAAAATGAAGAAAAGTCTTAAGTATGGAAAGCCGTTTTGAAATAAACCAATAACTCCTGTTATCAACTATAAGTATATTTGGGAAGTGTTCATAGTTTATTTTGTTCAGGTTAGATCTCAACTGTTTTATATAAATAGCTTCAAGAATTTTTAGTATTTGTCTATTGTTTTCATCTTTAAGTATAGTTGTATTTTCAACAAGGATTTTCCGGAATTGTGTATGTGGCCAGGCATGTTGTTTTAAATGCCTAAAAATGTTGGAATTGTAATTCAAATGGAGAGATAAGCGTCGTGAAAGCGATTTTGTGGTGTGACCAACATAAGTACTATTTAATCCATTGGAGATACAATCTCCCAGAGCGCATTTGAATTTGTCAACTATGTTGGTTTTCTGCAAATCGCTAACCGGGGGAGAAGAATCATTGCGAATAATTGAGTTGGATATACTAGATTTAGTGTAGTATATGATTATTATTTTTTTTTTTTTTGCAAACGAATGAAATCACTTTTCAAATTTATATTTTGAGAAAATTTTTCGACGGATGCAAATATTTGTGCTACAGTAATCTAGGCTAAAAGAGGATATTTGATGAGAGTGGAATTTAATCATAAAATGCCTTTTCTCTTTTTGTCATAAATTTCTAATAAAAAAATCATGTCTCGCTCTTTTTTAAACGTATAATAATTTTCTCTTATGTAACGTAAAACTACATTTGGAGCCAATTTAAAAAAAAATACTAGATCTCTCCTCAGATTTTGAACTGCAATATATATATATATATATATATATATATATATATATATATATATATAGTGTGTGTGTGTGCTTGTGCGCGCGCATGTGAGCCTGTGTGTCTGTGTGTGTAAACACATACCTTCCTACACATAGCATTTTCTACAAATAATCAATGTAAATTTCTTTGAAAGAAGTTCTGATATTTTTTTAAGGATGAAACACCAAACAAGGCGATAATGTCATTAGGACGACGGGGGGGGGGTTACAGGGAGTCAAAGGGAATGAGAAGACTTTATTGAGGAGATGTGAGGAAAAGATTATTAAAAGAACAGGTTTCATGAAGACAGGTGATGGCGATTGGCATTGCATTTAATTTTTTGAATGATGTAAGTGGCAAGGAAACAAGACATTGGGAGCGTGTTCCACAGCCAAGAAATGTGAGTAAAATATTTTAGAAAGGAGCAAACGATAGCTAGTCCAGCGGTAAAACGGTGGTAACTATTTACCAATCTGGTAGCACGATTAAATTCCTGCAGTCGAGGCATTAGGGGAAAAAAGCTCATTAGAACAGCTACCCTGAAAATATTTGTAGAAAAGACAGAGGGATGCCGCGTCTCCTTGGCGAGAACGTAACTGAAGCCGAGATGCCAAGTCAGGACCGATTACATTGCCGATCCTTCTTTGGATTTTGTCAAGAATCTCGATTTATATAGTAGGAACAGATATGGCAGAAACATTCAGTACACGGACGACGAGTAGATTTATAAATGTTGGGTTGGTATATCAACATCTCTATGGGTCATTTAATGCCGAAATCTAAATATTGTGAACGTAATTTTATGCTTTCAGTTATTTTGTACATAATTTTATACTTACAAGGTAAATGTATATTTTTGGATATATAGTTTGTAGATTATAAAATGTACTGTTGGTAATTTTACTATAAAAATGTACTGTTCATTTTTGTTTAGAGTTTCACTATTTGTCTATTGCTGAGACCCTAACAGGTACTACCACCCCGGGTCAGGTTGAACCTGGAGGGTGAAAAACAGCAGTTAAGAAGTGTTTCCACGCTTCTAAAACGCTCCAATCTCCTGATCAGATGCCTTGTTGCCGGATGTAGTTATATCATCATACCCAGGACAGAATTTCAAAAGCAGGTTCCAAAGTGCTTATGAAGAGCTCCAGGAAAAATATTTTAAAAAAGTATTACAATATAAAGTCAATATACGTGAATACTTTCTTTCAGTGTTCATTATTATTAGTCCCATGACAGGGTGTGGTTGTGGAGTCACTATGCGCCTGATCACATTTCTAGTGCCTTCTGGGTTGTAGGTCAGCGAGGTATATATTCGTGTGTAGAATTCTTGGACGAAGTAGAATGGAAGAAGTCTTCAGTGCATGGACGAAGGTTAGATTTATAGATGTTTAGTCGATTGATTATGTTCAGCTGTATCTCGACCCCTACGGGTTATTTAATGCCGAAATCTAAATATTTTGTTGCTAATTTTATGCCTTCAACCACATACATTTTGTGCATAATGTACTTTCTGAGTAAACATATATATATATATATATATATATATATATATATATATATATATATATATATATATATATATGATAAACGTTCAATCAATTTACAAATACATGAATTATTCAAACAAAACTAATGCAAGGTTGAGTTTGATTTAAATGGCAGACATCCATCATCGCAAAAAAATAAATGATGAAAAAAATTTCCAAAATCTAAATGAAATGATCAAATTTGCTTTTAAATTTCTCCAAAAACAATAACTCATTTTCAATAGCATTTTTCTATACAACAATACATATATTTTCGTTGTTCCTCTATTACTAAGAGAAAAACAAGAACAACATCTATTCTATATATCGAAGATGTCTTAGAACAGACGAAAGCTTTTCAAAATAAGAACTAATACGGCAGAAATTTATATAAACAAGGATCATTTCATTCATAACGGATACGGAGGTTTTTGTTATTATTGAATTGTTTGCGATGATGGATGTCTCGCCCATTTAAATCATTAACCTTTGCATTAGTTTTTTGTGTGAATAATTCATGTATATATATATATATATATATATATATATATATATATATATATATATATATATATATATATATATATATTGGTCGTTCATCTATTGCAGGTTTCATAGGTTTTGGTCGTTGGTAATTTTACTATAAAAATGTATTATTCGTAATTTTTTTTTATAAAAGTATATTGCTGTGATTTTTTTTGAAAAGGTATTGCTAGTATTTTTTTGTCTTTTCATAGGATTTGGGATTATGTTTGGGGTTCACTATTTGTTCATAGCTGGGGCCCTAATAGATGTTACCACCCCGGTCTAGGGTGGACTTGGGAACAACAGTAATTAAGAGGTAGTTTCACGCACCTTCAAACATCCAATTTCACGATCAGAGGTCTTGCTGCCGGATGTAGTTTATCGTCATAACCAGGATTAATTTATAAATGTGCAAGAAGAATTTTCTGGCAGAACACAGTGAACCAATTTTCTTAGCATTTGATTTAATTAATATAGGTACCTCCACGAAATCGCTAAAAAAAAGAGCATAGCTTGATGAAAAAGACGCCAACCTTGGCGAAAACAAAATTTTATCGTCTAAATGCTTATGTTAAGCTTGGTTCAAAATATTTTAAATAAACATTATAATTTCTGATTTTCTTAAAATAAGTTTTGAAAAAATGATAATTTATATTTAAAACAATTTCAAATTGAGATTTCCAGTTTTTTTATAAAATGGAAAAAAATGGTCAACTTGCTGACTCAAAAAAAAAAGAAAAGATTTTTAAGGAAAATTTCGGACCTGCTGGAAAGGATTAAAAATGTAAAAAAAATACCCTAAAAATATTTTGATTTTTCCTCTTAATAATACCATAAACATTTAGACGATAAATTTTGTTTTCGTCAAGTTTGGCGTCTTTTTCATCATGCAGTGCTCTTTTTTTAGCGATCTCGTGGAGGTACCTAAATTATATATATATATATATATATATATATATATATATATATATATATATATATATATATATTGGAAGGATATTTATTTCACCACGTTACTGTCACCCGTCCTGTGTAAGACGATATACTACAACCAACAGCAAGGTCTCTGACCAAGAGGTTTTGCGGAGCATGGAACCACCTCTAAATTGCCGGTGTTCCCATGTCCACTCTGACTCGGGGTGATAACACCTTTTAGAATCCTAGCTATGGGCAAGTAGTTAACACCCAAACTGGGGTCAATTCGTGTATAAATAGGTTTTAATACCAGCAATACATTTTTGTAAAAAGATAATAACACCAAGATATTTTTAAAGAAAAATATATTGCCATAATAAGAGCAATATACTTTTGGAAAAAAATATTACGAACAATAAATTTTGGAAAAAAAAAAAGGTATTACGAGTCATACATTTTTGAAAAAAATTAATATTAATACATAATCTTTTTAATAAATTATCGACATTATGGTTGATATGTCGTAAAACAAATCAAACCAAATCAAACCTTTTTGTCACGACTATAAAATAAACGGCGCCAATAAGCCTTAGATTTTTGTCAATCCATGTGTCATAACCTTTGCTTTTGTGAAATTCAATGGCATTTATTTAAGGTGTTGATAATATCCAATGGATAATTTAAACTAAAAATCTCTTCTTAAAAGGTATTATATTAATCAATTTATTGAAATTTAGCCTTCGTTCTTTCTTATCAAGTTTGTAAGATTGCAAATCCCTTGAAAAGACATTAAAGGAACAGCAAGATAATTAAATCCAAGCTTCAGAGATCAATGACAACTAAAACGGAGCATATTTCACATTATAGAAATTTCTGAGGTTGTGTCCGATCATTTAACAAATATTACCATTGTGAACACATATAGACAACCAAACGGTACTCTCGCATACAGTCTCTCATCTCACAAGACAAATCTCCTGTTACGATTCTCATTCACATCATTGTGTATACAAATTGTGTTAAGTTTACTGCATGTTCAAAAGTGTTGTGGATTCCGTGAATGGAATCCTGCACAAATAAATAAACAACGCTAGTAATTGAGATAGAAAAATAAGTGTATTAAACGTAAGAATACAGACTTGAAGTGAAGATTAGTAGTTCAGGAATGCGGGTTAGTAGAAAGTATATGTACAAATCTCTGTAAGTAAATCCGTAATCATCTCCCTCTCTGGACTCTTGTATAACTCTCTGGGAACACCCTGTGTCTGTCTCCGTATCTCTCAACGTATCTCAACAGCGGGTATTCTCTCTGTCAGTATAAGTATACTTTAGACGAGTCCATCTTATATAAAAAGGGGAGAACCCCACAACAAAAAGGTTTACTGCATGTTCAAAAGGATCCAATAGATGGAAATATTGCCACAGCAAGAAATGAAATCATGAATCCTGTATGCAATATATTTGGATTTTCTTAAGGGATTCATTTACGCAATCAGGGAGCGGATGGATCTAAGTGTCACTTTCCAAAATCCTGCTCCTTATAAAACGAGAGACAGACAAATTGTTTCTTCCCTTCGACTAACAATGATTCTCTTCTACCTCATCTCTATATCATGATGCGTTGTACACAACTCCCACACTCGCATGCATCCGAACTACGCTCGATAAATAGATTGTGCCCTGTCATCAGGTATGGATCGGAACTACCTTCATTTCTAAATGCGGTAGCTTATATAAGCCTATGAGTAGAACATTCTAACTTACGGATAATTAGCACTTGCTTTTTTGTAATGTCAATGGACACTCGTTTGCCACTTTTGTAATGTCAACGAATACTAGTTTTCACTTTCGTTGTAGTAGAGCCGTTGTAATCGCAGATACAATTATGGCACGCCGTCGAAAAATACTGGTGTCAAACGCTTTCGAATAATTATCACACTAATAGTACTTGCTCGATAATACTCGATCGAACAGTAATCCGTGTGGTGATCAATATAGAGAAATAGTATACTGAATAGAGTGGAGAATAGCGGTCCGTATAGTAACAGAGGATAGAGTAGAAATGGTGATCTGAATAGTAATAGAGGATAGACTAGAAATAACGATCAATTAGACACACGCTAACTCCCATATATGTGGTTCCTCTATGTGGTCTACTTCAATAATTGGATCGCCTGTGTTTGCTCACTGGCGATCTATATTCATACTCAAAGGTCGGCAGCGACATTTTATTCCTATAAAAGAGTTTCTAATTTGTATATTTATTTATCGTTTGTTCAGTGTGTATGTGTGTGTATGGAACACAATGGAAAATACATGAAAATTTTGAAAGCAATTCTTATTTGACAAGTTTCACCTGCCATCCACCTTAATTAGACCAACAATTTTATTAGAAAAAAAAAACGGCTTCATTCCCGAAATGAAACGTATTCTTTAAATGTTTAATGCTTGATATTTAAATGTCTAAATGCTTGATTTTTAATTACAGCTGTATCGTTATAGAAATTAATAACCCAATCTAATGATCTTTTTTTCTTTCAGATTTGGCGGACATTTGGGCGATATTTATTTTCACACATAATTGCCATGACTTAACATGATCCAATATAGAAATAAATAAGTTTTCACCAATAACACTGATTTATTTACTGCTGACTTTGATCCGTCTTAATGAAAAGCCCTTTATATATATATATATATATATATATATATATATATATATATATATGTGTGTGTGTGTGTGTGTGTGTGTGTGTGTGTGTGTGTGTGTGTGTGTGTAATCATTTATTTGTTATCAAGTAATGGTTGTATGACAAGTTCTCTAGTTTACACTAGAAAACCTAAATATTAAAATACTTTACATTGGTAGCACTATGAAAACCATCGCTTGATAAGAGACCAGATGTGTTGAAACAAAATAGCTATTTTTGTAGTGATTTTATAACATTTTTATGTTGTAATTTTTGAATAAATTATTATATTTGCTCTACTCTGTATTGAGCACACTTTTTAAGTGTAGTATTTGCTGGTCATTGGGTATATATATATATCTTAAAAACCTCACATATTTAGGTTATATATATATATATATATATATATATATAACCAAAAAACATGAGAATTTTAAGATTTTGCTATACTTAGTGTATTGAGCACTTTTAAGTTTTTACTTAATTTACACAGTCGGTGTTTTTTTCTTTTGACTAGGCATTGAGGTTATGATTGATTATTTTCTATCAACACGGATGCCTTTAGTATTTTCTTTATTTACTGATTTTTTCCGCTGATATCGTTTGTTCAAATATACTTCTTATATACAAATTGTAATATCTGTTTTCTTTCACACCGCCCGAGTATATATATATATATATATATATATATAGAAGGTATGCTATATTTATGGGTTAATATGCTCCATAGCATGGGTAGAACGTGTGTAAATATAAAAGTGGACATTGATGTCAACGCCCAGAGGCGACACTCTGTCCGTCTCATAGTAAACGAAAATGTCAGGTTATGTGTGCATTTTTTTTTTTTTTTTACTCGACTATTTATATATAAGGGTCAGTGATGCATTGTTGGTAATTTATTGTATCATTCTAACTGATATTTCGGTGTTCTTTAATAGTTTCGAATTGTCCTGGGGGCTATTGAATGGGAGAAAATAATGAATTCGAATGCAGTTATTATAGTATTGTTAGCTAACTATCTTTTTATTTATTATTGATTAATTTATTGTTGGCTGTTAATACTGCATATTCTTATGTTTATCTGTACATACGTGGTTTGTTAATTTGTCTAGTATTTACTTATTCATTTGTCTAGATTAATTTATTTTACTTGTTTTTGTTAATTTATTTTATTTTATATATTTTTATTCGTGTTCAGTTTTCGATTTGTAAACGTTTGATTTCGTGTCTGAGGTTTGGGATGAGTTCATATCATTTATTTAGTAGTTTGTTTTTGTCTGGGAAGGTAATTATGACTATTTTTCCCTCCAGGCAGAGTTTAAAGTTTTTATATAGATTGTTGTAGGCTGGTGTCCTTTTCTTTATTTTACATGTTTGGGGTGATGTATTTATTTTTTGTTTTTAAAGTTCCTAATAAGTTTAGAAACCATTGTGCTGTTCGCGTCTTTACACTTTGTAATATATATATATATATATATATATATATATATATTAGTTATTGGAATTCATTACCAATTATACTAATTATATATATATATATATATATATATATATATATATGTGTGTGTGTGTGTGTGTGTGTGTGTGTGTGTGTGTGTGTGTGTGTGTGTGTGTGTGTGTGTGTAATAAGAACGAAAAGAATATGAATTCAAACGTTCACAACATTAATTCAAAAGAGGGCCCAATACTAGGAGTAATTGTTTTTGGCCGTATGTTAAAATTTTATATATATATATATATATATATATATATATATATATATATATATATATATATATATATATATATATATATAATGAAATGGACAAAGTCAGACAATTATTTTAAGACATTTTTGTGTTTAGGTCGGTAAATTGTTTAATACTGTTTATTATAAAGAGAGCATTTACTTAAATATTTGTATCTATAAAAAAAAGAATGTATAAACATAAAAATATCTTTAAAATAATTGTAGGAATTTGCTCATTTCATAACGT
The DNA here is from genome assembly GCA_903632075.3 of Acanthosepion pharaonis. Lineage (NCBI taxonomy): Eukaryota > Metazoa > Mollusca > Cephalopoda > Sepiida > Sepiidae > Acanthosepion > Acanthosepion pharaonis. The sequence goes on along the minus strand of CAHIKZ030000249.1, from coordinate 949,959 downwards.
GTGACGACATTTGTTTGCATTTGGATACGCATTGAGCAGATATGAATGTACGTGAGAGAATCATGGAAGATTGTAGTTTAAAGACAGTAAAATCGACCTTGCTAATCGAACACTCCTCTGTGGCCAAATCGGTAAAAGCACGTCAGGCTATATGACGGTTCTGTATAGGATGCAGATTTCTGTCGGATGGCGCATATTTTGTATGACAATTTCTCGGACATTCAGGCTGGTAAATGTAAATACTGCTTATTATAAACAGGGCATTTACTTAAATATTTTTATCTATAAAAAGAATATATAAACATAAAAATGTCTTAATATATATATATATATATATATATATATATATATATATATATATATATATATATATATATATCTCTATCAAATAAGAGTGATCTCTATCTATAAAAGGCAGAATGCACGGCCGCAATTTTCGACGGATTTGCACCAAAATTTACATGCACATACTCCAAGTTAGCGGGAAGGTCAAGACCGACTTTGCATTTCCCAACTCCCATCGATATTGGAAATAATCGATATTTCATGCTTCTACGGCACTTTTCATGTAGTTTGCGGCCATTTTATACTGCCCAGATTGAGAGCCTATAGCTGACTACCACGAATAGGAAGGAAGATTCCACTGGCCAACGTGAGAGCCAACAGCTGACTGACACGAATGTTAACTAGCATGTTAGCATGCAAAAAAATCGATAGCTGCATTCGTCACAAGTGGGAAAAATTTAAATCTGCATGGCACTTTACTCCAATTGGCTCGTTCACTTGCTTAAACTCAACGTTGATTCTGATTCCGCAGTTGGGTGTGAAAAAGTATTTGTTGTTAACATTCTTTTTTCATTCGGTTTTTCCAGTTACGAGTCCTTTTTTTTAAAGCTGATCGTGTTGTGTTCATTTTGTTTAGTTCTTTTTTTCGTAACAGATTTTTAATGTTTAGTATAGAGCTTAGAAAAAATTCGCAGTGTGAGATAGGCAAGAAGTAAGGCATGTAGTAAAATCCGCACGGCAAAGGGCACTCCTTTAAAGGCAAGGAAGGGCAAAAATATTTTAAGTCAAGTGATAGCGATTGCTGTATGAGTCGTACGATTTTTGAATCAAGAACGGGCAACGCCGGGCCATGCTGCTAGTTTCGAATAATCCCTATAAAATATATCTTGATTAAGACAAGTACATAATCTAATATAATCTCGATAAACCTTAAAACCAGGATTTCAAAGCGCCAAACACGGAAACTTGTATAAATAAAAAAAAAATAGTGTAGAAGTAGTAACGAGGCCCACCACTTTGACGAATCAGAGCTAAAAAAGGGACTCAGCTTCACTGTAATTACGAGGCCTTTTTCCATACTTAGATATGGTACCTTTAGTGAAGGATCTTTTCTTGAATATTCCAAGCCGATCAGTTAAAATGGAAATAGAAAAGAAATAGAAAAGGCTAAGGCCTCCAAATTGAACCTCACGAGAGAAGAAAGGTTGACAATAAAGATCGTACAGTCGCTAATATCATCGTTTCTTTAACTGACAAAGGCAATGTTTCATTGGTGATGGGCACGTTGGAATAGTCTAAGAAATTGACAAACCTTATTCGGGATGGTAGTTAGATCAACACGAAAAAAAATCTAGCCCTGAAAACGAAGAGAAAGCTGACAGGACCTAAATAAGAAGTAGCACAATTTCGCACTGAATAAGTGTAGATAAATGACCCAACATTACAGCAAGTTGCCACATATACGGCATGCGATGGATAATTGTCGCCTAAGGAAGAACATGTGTATACAACATAAATCCATGGTATTATTATTATTATTAATAATAATAATAATAATAATAATAACAACACTTGTCGCCATCGTCGTAATAATAGTAGTAAATTTTATGTGACTTTAAAATTGAATGAGTGATTTCAGAGCTGCAAACGAAAACTTCTCATTATAGAATAAAAAAGAATGATATGGTTTTGCATTGGAAAACAGTACTGTCTTTAGAGACATAAAAAAAAACAATCAGTAGAATATGGCTGTGATGATTGCTTGGAATAATTTCGAAAAACCTTGTTCCATTAAGATTTAAAGACTGGTAAAGCACAAGAAGCACTTCAGAGGATTACACTTTCTTTTATGTGCAGTGTCACTTCCGGACATGGAGGATCATAGCTCTCAACGACTTCCGGTCCTTTGTAGATCTAAGCAATGTTTGTCCTTTTACTATCTTCCCCACTCACTGTTCTGCTACGCATTTAAACAATTTCCTTTTTACACGCTGTTTCATTGGCCTCTCTTAACCTTCGACCTGCAAGTGTCTCCAAGCGCGGATTCCTTATTATGTGTTCCCAAAATTGTATCTCTCATTTTGTGTCCTTTTTTTCCCTTAAAACTTCCTCATTATTCAGATACTCCGTCCAGGACATTCATCTAATTCTTCTGTAAAACTAAATCTCTGTTGTCTCCTCTTTATCTGTTATGAAATTCTCCAACATTCACTGTTATATAAGAAGATAGATATAAGTTAGCTGTCCATCACTCTATTTTTTTGTTTTTACGTACATAGTATTCTCAGTATCCTTCTGTAGAACCGAACATTGCTGCCTCAAGTTTCTTATTTGTATATTTCTCTGAGATGAAGTATTATGATTACTTGCATTATTTACATTACTCGGACTGTTATCCTCATCTTCATTGACATATTTCAGCCGTTGTACGCTCTGGCCTTCTTCAGATGAAGAACCCTTTATTTCGTTCACCGGGATAGATTGTTCTAGTACCTCATACCATGCCTCTTTCGGGTGCCCCAATTATTTCTATTTAATTCAACTCTCCAAGTTTTTTGTTCACCTCTGCTGAATCTAACTAACGACTTTATCCACTGAGCCATGTGTCCTTGAGGATATCTGTGAATGTTAGTATTATCGCATTTTTTACTAGAGCTTATATTGCAATTTTTGTTGTTATTCATTGCTTTTCTGTAGCACACCTTATTACTGATTTCCATATTGCATTCATTTCTATGCTTGGTCGGCTCAAGTGATTTAGGACAAAGACGTTGGTTAGATCTAGCGCCTTGACATAAAGTGTTGTGAGTTCAATACGCATCCATAGCAATGGTGAACCAAAAGCTTGTAGAGTTGATTTGAAGGACAATTTGGCACGGGAAACTAGAACATTCTACCTCAGTGCACAAAATAAAGGGTTCGGTTCGAAATTCCAAACACCTGAAGAAGGCCGGAGCGTATACCGACCGATAGATTGCGAATATGGTAATGAAGATGAGGATAACAGTCCAAGTAATGTAGATAATGCATATACTCAAGTTTCCTCTTTATCTGTGATGAAATTGTCCGGTATTCACTACCATATAGGAGGACTGACATTACATAACTGTTCAATACTCTTTTCTAAAAAAAACTGTGGGTGTCGTACCTTATGTCAGAGGAAAGTTAGACTAAAAATCAGCAATAATACTTGCTGTCACTTGATCTCCATGAAAATCACCAGTTACTTTTAAGCTGGAATTTTAACAAGTTAAAAATTATATTTACTATTGTTATAAGAAGTTTAGTCCTTTTTCTAATGGTGTTGGCGAGAATGTATTTCAAACATTGAAGAATTTTGCTTTTTGGCATTCTTTTTAATCTTTCGTTTCGATTTTTCTCTTTCGTTTTTTTTTTTTTTTTTTTTTCGCTTCTTCGTATTTTCATAGACTGCATTTTAGCATTCACTGAAACAAGTTAACTAAGGAAAAGACCGTTAAAAACCGAAAGAAGAGAAAGAATTTTCTCCATTAACAGGATATTAATTAATGAAAAAAATTACTCAAAAGGAAATTAAATGAAAAAAAAAAATAGGCGAACGGTATGACGTAGAAACGAAATCTAGAGACAAAAAAATGAACCTAAGACGAAAGTACAAAGAAAAGGAATAGACACATAATGAGAGTGAAAACAAAAATGGAAAAATATAATTAAACAATTTTAATATAGTTTATTCATATACATTTTCACGTAACAGTGTGCGCGCCGCGTAAATTTGTGCGTGTGTGCTCAGTGAGCAAAATTAAAACGGGAAATGGTAAATGAAAATAGTAAAAGAGTGGGGGGGGAAGATGTCCTCAAGAAAACCATTTACGTTGCGTTCCATGTGACGTTTGGAAGAGAAACCGTTGACTGAATATTTCACTATGATATGTACGTGTGTTACAAAACGGGTATCAAGTTGCCTGAAAGCACATTCTAATTATTAAGTCTTTCAAGTACACAGGCCAGTAGACACTATTCTTCTTCTACTACTTCTTCTTCTTCTTCTTCTTCTTATTCTTATTATTATTATTATTATTATTATTATTATTATTATTATTATATGTGCCGAGTTCTTTTAGGACGTGGGGGGGATCATGGCATTCCAGAACATCTTGTCCTTTGTCTACTGTGAGAAAGTTTTGTATTTTTTGTTATCCACGATCTGTCAACCATTTAGACAACTTTCTGTTTAAGATCTCTCTCTCTCACTCTCTTACTCAATTTCTCTCTCTCTCTCTCTCTCTCTCTCTCTCTCTCTCTTGCCTTCAGTGCGTCCTCTGCGTGTTAAATTTGCCAAGCCCCCGTGCTGAGTGTTAGCGTCCTTTTTCCATTTACCTTAAAACTTCTTTGTTGGCCACATATTCACTGTCATCGAGGTGGACCAATATTGTTTAACGATTCAGCACCTCTTTTAATGGTTTCTAACAAATTGAGACATCCACCAGATAATGTCGGATAAATAATCTTTAGAAATGACTTTGTTTAAGTTTCGGATGTGAAAAAATTGAGCATGTATGAGCTTTCGAGATCTGAAATGAAGGGTTCATTTCTTCAAAAAGGTAATTGAACAACATGCCTACTGCGGCCGATTTGTTCTAAAGACACTTCATTCATTCTCTCGAATGGGTTGACGAGTAGTAACTCCCAATGTTTGTTGTTTTTTTTTTGTTTATTTTCAGAGGGCGTCTACTCTAATATGTGTATCTACAAAATAACGTTTACCGTTGTAGGATATATATATATATATATATATATATATATATATATATATATATATATATATAGTCTTAAGGTGTGCTATATTTCTAGGATAAATTGCTCAATATCAGAGATAGAGCATGTGTAAATATAAACGTGAACGATTGCGTCTAGCATGAAACAGCCTTTTGCCTATAAGTGTTGACTTCAATGTTCACATATATATATATATATATATATATATATATATATATATATATATATATATATATATATATATATATATGTTATACATTAGAACATGTAAGTTACTACTACAAAATTGTATATTTTGTTTCGACGTTTAATAAACAACGTCTCATCAGGTAGTTAACAATTTTGTAGTATTACTTACATGTTCTAAGTTAACAATGTATAATAAATATTTATTTACTCTACTCATGTATTGATCCCTGTTTTAAATTAATGTTTTGAACGTTTGAATTTTATTTTTCGTTCTTTTACATTTATATATATATATATATATATATATATATATAATATATAATATATATAAAATAATCTAAAAATGTGCGATATTTATGGGATAAAGTGCTCAATATCAGAGATAGAGCGTGTGAATATAAAAAGTGAACATAGAAGTCAACACTTAGAAGCGAAAGTCTGTTTCATGCTAGACGCAATCGTCAGGCCACCATTATATATATATATATATATATATATATATATATATATATATATATATTGCATAAAAATGAAACTCAATTGTACTCTATGTTTATGGCCATTTCGCTCCTCGAGATGAATTCCCTGGAGCTTGACAAAACTAAAACGTTTGATAAAAAAGAATCATTACGTTTTTTTTTACAAAAAAACATAAATTAAAAAAAATAAATTAATAAAGGAGAAAGAAGAAAAACAGATGAAAGCAATTTTACTGTCTTTAAACTACAATCCTTCATGATTCTCTCACGTACATTCATATCTGCTCATGGCGTATCCAAATGTAAACAAATGACGTCACACATTATGAAATGAACAAAGTCTGACAATTATTTTAAGACATTTTTATGTTTATACATTCTTTTTATAGATACAAATATTTTTTTAAAGGTTTCAGTTCGACATTCCAACCACCTGAAGAAGGCTGGAGCGTACAACGGTCGAAACGTTGTGATAAATATGTCAACAAAGATGAGGACAGTAGTCCAAATAATATAACTAGTGTACATAATACCTCATCTCAGAAATATAGACAGATGCTGAGTAAATATTACATTAACAATTCTTTGGGAGATAACAATATTTTTTCCAGAAACAAGTCCTTCTGTTTAACCCATAGATGGGGGAGAAGAAATGGATTCGTACCTTTCCAAAGGGTTTTCCAAAGTCATGTAATGAACGCGACCGGAATTCGAACTCAGCTCTCTGATTTCTCATTAGGAGAATACCACAAGGAGAGAGCATATGTAGGTGCACATTATTTTTCGTAAATAGCTAATTATCATTCATGTACTGATGCATGTTGATTCTTCTGAATTTATTTCTGTTTAATTCCTTAAATGGTTCTACGAAAATCATGTTTTTAATTAAACTGAATGTTATATATATATATATGCGCGCGTGTGCGCAATCATGTTTGTTTATCAGTATACACACACGCACACACTCACACACACGCCCACATATATGTAAATATTATGAAGGCATCTCAAGTAAAGTAATTATCAATAATCAATTTAGAAAGCTGAAAGTGTTGCGGCTATCATATTCGATTTCGCTAATTTTTTTTTTATCATTTTACGTCATTCAAGGCAATAAAGCTACTAAGACGCAATGGGTTACTGTGTGTGAAAACTTACAAAAAATGAGAAACATTATTAAGGGGAGACAACAACAGAAGAGTAATCAAGATCAGTACATAACGATTGGCATTGCATTTAAATTTTTCACGATCAAAATTGTCTTGAACGCATGGAGACGGAAGAGAGTTCCACAAGCGAGAAGTGCTAGAAAAGAAATTGTTAGCATAGAACTTACTGATGTGAATGAGCATCATCCGTTAATAGTTGGCTTGAGCATTTTCAGGAGGTCGTTAAAGTCTGTCTAGGCTATACATGTCGATTCCATCTGCAAATATGGTTCCCATGAGCCTATCCCAGATTGCCCAAACCTGCGGAACTAAGCGACACGACAATGTTGTTCTGCACGTGTGCGCAGATCCTTAAGTGACACAGCTTCGACGTCATCATGGAGCCGAGATTCCATGGTGTGAGGAAATCGGACCTCGTGGTTGTGACCAGCAAAAGAGATCTTAGCGCTGGATGTACAGATAAGGCCAGACTATGTTGTATGTAGCATCGATACATGCATTAGGGAAACGATCGCGAAGTACAGCTAGCTCTACTTTCTGGACGCAGTCGCCGACATTTCCCAAACTTACAACTAGCGAGGGGTGAAGGAACTACCTTGGCAGTCTCTGGTGACCTCCCGATCGACACGGAACTAACTCACCTGACTTTGACAGGTTAAAGCGAATTTTTCCGACCCTCGCCCAGTTAGATGACATCAAAAGCTACCCACCTCCTCGTGGTGTCATTTGGAAACGGTGATCTTGCCTTGATCGACGGCCAAGTGGTCGTACCGGTCAAAGAGCTTATGACAGACGGGCGGGTGGTAGTGAGTTACATCTTGCCGATTCAACTGTAAATGAATGAGACATTATTGCTAATCTAGTATTTTGCTTAAATTGATAAAATCTACGTGTACCATATAAGAAAAGGGAAAATATTAAGGAAGAACAATAAAAATACAGGAATCAAGAAAAGGGGAGATAGAATATAACGGAGGAGGCACGGTGGATTAATGGATATCAGCTTGGATTGAGGAATCAGAGAGCCGAGTTCGAATTCCAGTCGAATCCATTACATTCACTTACGTGCTAATGCCCTTGGGAAAGGTGTGAATCCTCTTCTTCTCCCTCCAGCTATGGGTAAATAGCAGGACAGACTGGGTTCTATAGCCTGTGATGGCAACTGGTCTAGGAGAAGGAAAAACTCTGAATTCAAAACCCGCGGAGGGTCGTTTGGGGACCTTGTGGCACGTAGTGCACCAGGTCTCTGTATTTAGCCCTTCAAAAAGTGTGGATGGTCCCGCACGAAACCTTCACCACTATAATCAAATCTCATGTGCTATACATGCGGGTTGGGGACCGCTTGTGAATATCAAATTCCAATGAAACTCCAATATTGGAGCCGACTCAACCCACCCCGGGTGAATGCCGTTACAGGTACATTTCAATTTTTGAAGATCAAAGTTAGATCTTGAAAGTGAGTTCCACAAGCGAGAAGTGTGAGAAAATAAACTGTTAGCATAGAAATTTACGGTTACATTTAACCAATTCAACTGTGAAATAATGAGACACAGCAGTCAATCTAATATTTCTATTTATGCATGACAACCCAAATATGTGATATTTGCGGTTATTGTAAGATTATTGTAAATTTATACGGGTTCAAAGGGCATATTTTTGGCCAAGCCCACAGACTCGGAGATCCCACGTTAAACCGGCCTTGAGCCACATGATGCCCTCGTGGGGGGAGTGGGTGAATGAATACTGTTCAGTCTGAAGTCGGGCGACCGGCTGATCGGTTGAACTCTCTGCCTTCGGGCGGGGAGGAACGCGAACGAGGCTACTCCGAAGGGCGGAGTCTCTTTCGGGGCGGTAAACCGACCCTGAACCCGTTTATACGACTTCAAAAGGCATATTTTTGGCCGAGCCCACGGGCTCGGAGAGATCCCACATTAAACCGGCCTTGTGCCACATGATGCTCTCGTGGGGCTGGGTGACTAAATACCGTTCAGTCTGAAGTCTGGAGTGAAGTCCGTCAGAAGTCTGTCAGTCAGTCAGAGCGAGCGAGTCACAGTCGAGTCAGAGGCAGTCCGAAACAGAGTCGCGTTCAGACAATTACTATTAAACCTGATTGTTCGTACTAACATTTTCTACTTCTCTGTATATATTCCTGTTTGTAATATATCTGTGTTATTCCATACCTGTGTTCGAGTTCTTCTTTATTGGTTCTACCTTGGACTATGACCGTGGTACAAGGAACCGGACCATAACACACTGACTTACCCAAATCGCTATTGTCTTTTCTTTTGACCTGTTTGCATATTCCAAGAAACAATTTTAGTTTGAAACAGACAAACTTGTTTTGTTTAAGCAATAAACAAAATCGTATTTTTTATAAAACTATAAGAGTGTCTTCTGCTTTTCGGATGTGCGGGTGGTGTAATCGACAGCCGCATGAAGAATCAGACAGCCGTGTTCGTAGTCTAGTCGGATTAGTTGCATTCACTTAGGTGAACATACCTTTAGGGATAATATGAATGCATCTTTGTACCCCAGCTGAAGGTTAAATAGTAGGAATTCCACCGATAACATATCTTTTTTTTTCAAAAACTACTTATGCAATATTAACTCGCAAAAATAAAACATAATCCAAAAAATGATACCTACAAAGAGTTGAAAAACCGTAAAAAACACATCAATCTTAGAGAATTTGACAATATTGAACTGTTTAGTAATTTCATTTTATGCAAGTGTCTCTTCGGGATCTGGGTGATCATAGTCCTCCACAACTTACTATCATTTGTAATCTTAACTAATCTTTTTTTAATTTATTCCTCATGCCAGTCGATATCCTGCTCTTAATCTATACTAGATAGTTAGGTGGGTTACTCGTAGTTTTCCCCTCTTTCTCTTGCCTTCAATAAACCCTTGTGAGTGTCAAATTATCCAATCCTGCTTACTTCATTACATGTACCATAAAGTTCAACTGTTTATTTACGATTCCAAGACCAAATAATTTTTCGTATACATTTTCTTTAATACTTCCTCCTTGTTCACATGTTCCGTTTATGGTTTTCAACATCATTTTGTAATATATTTCTGTTGCCTCAAGTCTCCTCTTCATTTGTACGGAAGTTGCCGAGCATTCACTGCTATATAGGAAGAGTGGTATTATCTTTGTTTTCAATGAAATTTCCTTGTTTCTTAATATTTGCTTTTGTTTTTGGAAGGCATCTATCGCTATTCCAATTTCAGATTTCTCAGCCACATTTTTCGTCATCTGTTAAAATGATTCACATGTATTTTTCTCAAAATAGTCAAAAATATCAATCAAACGAAATGATTGCCTCCGTTAATGTAGATTTTACAACTGCTGACGCGACTATAAAGTAAAGGGTGTTCCAATAACTTAGACCGATTTTAAATGTGAATTAATTTTAAATGTCTAATTTTTTTTCTTTTTCTTTCAGATTTGGCGAATATTATGGTGATATTATTTTTTACCCATAATTGCCATCATTTAAATAACAAGATCTAAGAGGAATAAAAAAAAATTCACCAATAACACTGATTTATTTACTACTGACTTTGATCCGTCTTAATGAAACACCCTTATATATATTCCGTCTTAATGAAACACCCTTTATTATAAGATATATGCATGCATTTGAAAATAGAAAAATAGAAGGAATAAAAATGGAAGGTGATATAATGGAATATGCATACACCTGTGTTCTTCCCCCCCCCCACTGGAGTGTGATTGGCTGGTGCCCGTCATAAATATCGACGGACGTGTAGGAGAGTCAAAAGAGAGCCTTAGTCTGAGAGCTAAGTCTATAACGACGCCCATTGTACTACGCCATTGATCTACACTTCTTACCTGTGACTACGACGCGTACCAGTCGATTACTGCTACCGTACTTGGTTATAGTAACCAAAACCACTTAGTTACTTCGTTCAAATATATCCCTTTAATGGACATATCAGAAGGAAACTAAGATAGGAATCAACTGGCAAGGAAAACGTAGCATAAAGAATGAAAGAGAGAAATGGAAGGGGGAAGAAAGAAACGGAGAAGAAAGAAATGAAATTAAAAGAAGAGGAAGACAATTAAAAAGATAGAAAGAAAAAAGGTTGGTTGGGAAAGGGTAGAAGTACAGAAGAAAAGAAAGAGGGAGTAATGATTGAATAAGAATATGAAAAGTCAGTAATTAGAGTATATAAAAAGAAAAATTATTTAAAAAAAAAAACCCTACCTAGTATCAAAAATTTAAAGAAGACGTAATTTGAAAGAAGCACTAAAAAAAAGGTTTCTCATTTTCTAGCCTTGACAGAATTCAGAAGCGTCTTTGTGGCCTTGTGGTTTATGTATTATTTTGCACTCAGCGGCTCTTTTCTCAGAGACGAAACCTCACAAAATTCTCGCTAGCCACTTCCATGGTAGATATTCTGAGGAGCTATATTCCTTGGTTCCACTAGTTCAGACCTTCACAGCTAGAACCCGCGATGCCAAGTACACTGGAACGAATAATCCCAGTTTTTTGTTGGTATTCCTTTAATAAGTAGGAAGTTCCATTTGGGTGGCTTCTTCCCAACAACCGCTACTGTGTGGAATATAATCCCCAGAAGATGATACAATCTTAACCTCTTCAAGTCTAGGGTCAACCGTTTATAACACTTCCGGTCCGGATCAATCCTGGGTTGTTACCACGCTGGTCAGTACAGCTGCTGGTCAACTGATGATTATCTGCTCTCCGCTTCGTTCTTTCATCTACATCTGTCCCACGTTGTGTTCCTTGATCACAAAGCAGTGTTGATTGAATTTCCTCCATACTTGAGTGTTATATCAGACCGTGGCAGAACCGTGCTACAAAAGGAAAAACAATGCTTCTGCTGGCGAAGATAAAAATAGCATAACATAATAACGGAGATGGTTGCCGGGTTAATTTTTAATTCGTTTCTATAGTTTTTGATACAACAATATTAACCCTTCCTTTTAAACTCTTTATCACGACACTTTCTCTTTTTCTTCTAAAAGTTGGAGCGGGTTCAATCAATAATGAAAGAGGTCAGTTGGAAATTCTCTGGGCAGTAGGTCACGTGGTGTTCAGCGGTTTTTCCCTCGTCGCTGTCTCATCTCGTCTACGTTTCTTGTGGTTTCTCGCTCCAACTCCTGGGTCGCTTAAGCCATCTTTTATATGTTTTTCGCCTGACTCCTAGCTATCATATCAATTTAATTTTTCATCTCCCCAATTTTGGAAAACAGACACTGACCTACAAAGAAAGTGGTCAGTTATTTAAAATTATACATTCTTTGACAACAAATTTTCTTTATCATTCCTGACGACAATCGGCTCGCGATCGGTTACTTATTCGAGGCAATAATTCCCGATAACAAACTTTGTGTTTATAAATTAGTTTTATGTCCTTGACGTCTAAGAAGTTTTTTTTTTGTTGTTGTTGTTGTTGTCAACTTTTCAGTATGACCGATTAAAATCTTTGCCCACTTTGCAAGTTTACAAAACAATATTTCATTTTGTTTACGTTACAGTGTAACCCGGATATAAGAGAGTTGTCGGGACCGGAGAATAAGTCTCTTATATCCGGGTTTCTCTTATATCCGGGTTTGGTCTATTTTGTTTAGGTAAGTATGGGAACACTTTGGGACATGAGAAAATCTCTTTATATCCGGGTTTCTCTTTTGTTTATATCCGGGTTTGGTCTATTTTGTTTCCGGGTTTCTCTTATATCCGGGTTTGGTCTATTTTGTTTAGGTAAGTATAAACACTTTGGGAACACTTTGGGACATGAGAAAATCTCTCTTATATCCGGGTTTCTCTTATATCTTATATCCGGGTTTCTCTTATATCCGGGTTTGGTCTATTTTGTTTAGGTAAGTATGGGAACACTTTGGGACATGAGAAAATCTCTCTTATATCCGGGTTTCTCTTATATCCGGGTCTCTTATATCCGGGTTACACTGTATTCGCTTTGGGATTTATAAAAAAAAAAAAAAAACACATTCCACATTTTCAATTATATTTTGAACCCCATATTGCACTCTACGCTTCTGTTTATCAGAAAGAAAAAAAAAATATTTTTTCTTTTTTCCTTGCTCGCTTCATATTTCAATTCATATTTTCACCATAACATTCTCCAATTCTTAAACGGGGTTTTCACACGAACCCTTTTAATTCTAATTTCATACTACCAGTGTCACAATACTGTCACACGTTATCTTTCTTGTATGTACTTCTTATTTCTTCTCATGCGCATTATCGTAATTCAGTAAGCCTTTATTTTGAGTGCCCCTTGGGCTGTCGGTGAACAGTTAATTAAAAAATATGTAAAATAATTTTAATAAAAGAAAACAGAAAATAGAAAGTGTTGTGGATTCCGTGAATGGAATCCTGCACAAATAAATAAACAACGCCAGTAATTGAGATAGAAAAATAAGTGTATTAAACGTAAGAATACAGACTTGGAGTGAAAATTAGTAGTCCAGGAATGCGGGTTAGTAGGAAGTATATGTACATGTCCCTGTGAGTAAAGCCGTAATCATCTCTCTCTCTCTCTCTCTCTCTCTCTCTCTCTCTCTCTCTCTCTGGACTCTTGGACTAACTCTCTGAGAACACCCTGTGTCTGTCTCCGTATCTCTCAACCTTTCTCAACGTATCTCAACGTATCTTCACGTATCTCAACGTATCTCCACGTATCTCAACAGCAGGTATTCTCTCTGTCAGTATATGTATACTTTAGACGAGTCCATCTTATGTAAAAAGGGGAGAGCCCCACAACAGAAAGAAAGGATACAAACGCAGAGAAGGAAAGGAAGTGTGTTTAAAGGAAGAAAATAAAGAATAACGAAAAAAATAAACAAAAAGGGAGAGAAATAGATTAAAAGATGGATTAGTTAGAAAGACGATGAAGAAAAAATAAAAAAGAGATTAAACATTTATGAACGCGAAAGGAAAGAAAGAATAAAATATCAAATAACTCAACAAAAAAGAAAGAAGAAAAGAAATTTTAATTTAAGAAAAAACTCGTCAAAAATAAGGATTATCTAAAGGATGAAAGAAAAAAAATTAGAATCAAAGAAATCAAGCAAAATTGGCAGAGGGGTGTGTGTGGTATGAAATGATTTGCCTAAAAGGTCGGGTAGTATTCGCTTTTAAAGCCTGGTGGTATCCTATGATTGATGAAGCAGTAATCGCAAGATTACAAGATAAGGTAGCCATAGAAAAGACTAATCACATGGCTACCGAAAAGATTGCATCGTCAGTAATCTGCCCTTGGTGCCGAGTACCGCCAACAGGTGTCACTCAATACGTCTGTTTTTAATGTTTGTATAGATTAAACCTGTGGCCCATTTCACATCTTTTTTATTCCCCTTCTCTCTCTTTACCTCAATAGATCTATCTATCACTCGATCAATTGATCGCTCAATCAATCTATATTTCCCTATACTGCACCTATTACCTGTGTTCCTAACTTTCAAGAGAATAACTAGAATCTCTTTTACACACTGCCATATAGATTACTGCATTTGATAGCTAATGTGACACGTGCATATAAAACACACGTTTGGGTTATTTTTTTTTAGAAGATAAAGATTCAAGTATATATTATGGGGAAATCTTAAAGTGATTTTTTATGGAAAAGAATTATATTTTCTACCTGCAAATATATTATACACAGAATGTTTAAAATGCTCCACGTCTTGGTATAAAAAATAATGTACTAATCATAATAAAAGTAACGTACTAATTTTAATGAAAATAACGTACTAATATTAATAAAAGTAACGTATTAATATTAATAAAATAATAGCTAAAAGAAAGTACACTAAAATGAAACATTTTATCTAGTAAGACAAAATATGTATACATTTGAAAAAAGCGAATTTCCGTAACTCAAAATGTGAACAAAATCAAAAAGAGTATAGAATAAATGAATGTTGAAATGACATACGAAGAATATTGTATTTTTGATGTAGTGTGACTTATTTCTGTTGAAAAGTAAACACTGTAAAATATTTTCCATACTTCAATATCCCCATTATAATTACCATAATCCTGTGTCTATAAGACGCAGTTGTTTTTTTTTTTTTTCATTAAAATGGCGTCCAAAAATTTGATATGCCTTTAATTTAGATATCAATGTCATTTCTTCCAGGATTCAAAACGGACAAAATCGGGTCAAACTTGATTTATTTGTTTAGCGGACAGATAACATCTATCTAATGGCGCATTACAACAAAGGGATTTAAATCTTTCATAATTAAAAGAAAGGAAAAAACAAAAAAAATTAACGTTTATTCAAATTTATTTATACTTATTTTCTGAATGATTTAATGGTCTCATAGCCCAAGAGTCATTATCTTGTTTTCGTAAATCTTACGAGACACACAATTAAACAAAAATACCTATTTTGTCATTTTTCTTTTCTTTCTTTTTCATAAGTTATAATCATTTACTTTGCTCTAAAATCAGGTGCGTATTATACATAGAAATAAGCCATTTTCCCTGGAATCTATCCGCATTTTTTAAAACTGCGTCTTTTATTCCGTAGCTAAAGTACCACAGTAGTTATATTGATGGGATGTCGTTTTCATTGCAGTGTCCAAGAAATATTCCACGTGAGGCCATAATCGTAGACGAGTAAATCTGGTTGATTTTATTTTTTTTTTTAGTAATGTCCAAGACCCAAGAGCCACTCGACGTAGTAGATTACAGAGTGCGAGGCAGAGTTTATTGGGATAACAGGCTTGAATAGGTTAAGCTTGTAGCTCGGGAAGACATCCTCTTGAGAATAGTTTCCACAGAGTAGTGGTCCGCGGCAAGAAGCTACCCAAGTGTAATATACAGGGTGTTTCAAAAAATTTGATATCATTTCGCAATCTAATAACTTTGTTAGATCTCCTTCAAATGACTTCAAATTTTAATAGCATCTTTATGTTTAACGTTTGTTTTATGTTTATATGTTTTTCTTATTTGTATTTTTATGTTCTTTAATCTTTTTCTTTACAGGTATAAAAATGCTATTTACTAGAAGAGAACAGGCGTTTTGTGTGTTGGAGTTTGCTAGAACACAGTCAAACAAGACTGTGCAGCGTGCATTTATGAGAGAGTTCTCTAGAAAGTCACCAACAGGAATGCAGATTTGGAGATGGCATAAAAAGTTCAAAGAGGAAGGCTGTCTGTGCAGAGCAAAAGGATCCAGACGACCACAAACTTCACATTTGTGAAATCGTTCACATAATCCACATGCTTTTGAATTTCTCATTCAGATTTGGAAGAATAAATCTTATGATCTTCAACATTAATACTTTTTAATTTCATTTGCCTTAATCATGTACTTTCTGTGATATTTACATCTCAAAGGATATCAAATTTTTTGAAACACCCTGTACATCTCAATACGAGGGTAATGAAGGCGGTTTGCTTCAATATGCGTGGCATGACGGGTCCTAACCATGAAGGTTAGAATTGGTGGAACTAAGGAATGTAGTTCTTTTGAAGACTTTCCATGGAAATAGCGTTAGAGCAATGAGAGGCTTATTACATTGTAGTGAGTTCGATCTTCATTGGCAATCCCGTTCACTTGAAAAACATTTTGTCAAGTACAAAACAATGTGTTTAATAGATTTAAGAATATGATTCTCTTTGGAGCATTCCATGCAAAAAAGGAGCCGTGCATTATTTACACCAACTTTTTTACCATTTTTCTCATATTTTTCTCTTTGAGCAGCTTGCATACAGACATAGAATACAGTTTTGTCTTGGAGTCTGTCTATATTTCTGAGATGAGGTATTATGTACATTATTTACATTATTCGGACTATTGTCCTCATCTTTGTCGCCATATTTATTAAAACGTTTCAGCCTTTCAGTATCTGTCTATATTTCTGAGATGAGGTATTATGTAGATTATTTACATTATTCTCACTATTGTTCTCATCTTTGTCGCCATATTTATTACAACTGAGATGAGGTATTATGTACATTATTTACATTATTCGTTTTGTCCTCATCTTTGTCCTTTCAACGTTTCATCTGTCTATATTTCTGAGATGAGGTATTATGTACATTATTTACATTATTCGGACTATTGTCCTCATCTTTGTCGCCATATTTATTACAACGTTTCAGCCTTTCAGTATCTTTTCAGATATCTTCTATATTTCTGAGATGTCTATATTTCTGAGATGAGTATGTACATTATTTACATTATTCTCACTATTGTTCTCATCTTTGTCGCCATATTTATTACAACGTTTCAGCCTTTCAGTATCTGTCTATATTTCTGAGATGAGGTATTATGTACATTATTTACATTATTCGGACTATTGTCCTCATCTTTGTCGCCATATTTATTACAACGTTTCAGCCTTTCAGTATCTGTCTATATTTCTGAGATGAGGTATTATGTACATTATTTACATTATTCGGACTATTGTTCTCATCTTTGTCGCCATATTTATCACAACGTTTCCACTGTGCCATGTGTCCTTCAAAAATCTATTTCTGTTAATGTGTTTTTCCCTCAAATAATCTATCGAAAATGTACTGCTTGTAATATTTTTTTTTCAAAGATTTATTGCTGGTAATAAATTTTTGCAAAGTATTTCTGGTAATATGACCTATTTTTACACTTTCATAGTGTTTTGTCCCCAGTTTGGGGTTAACTATTTGCCTCTAGCTGGGACCCTAACAGGTGCTACCACACCGGGTCAGGGTGGACCTGGGAACAACAGCAATTAAGAGGTGGTTCCACGTTCCTCAAAGCCTCCTGATCAGAGGCCTTGTTGTTGGATGTAGTTTATCATTTTACCCAGGACGAGGATGAAGTTTATCATCTTACCCAGGACGCGGATGCAGTTTATCGTCTTACCCAGGACGCCTCATTTGGTGTGGGGTCTTAACCCTCTGTAGAGGTGCAGTCAACGTATTCTAAAGCACCAGCGGACAGGGCGGCGTGCAAGATGGAGTCTCTCGAGAAATAATTGTCTAGCAGGACACAGGAAACAAACTTTCTTAGCATTAGACTTAATATATATATATCAAGATTCTTGATATACAAACTTTTTCTCAAATCAATGATTAAAATAGCTTTAATCGAATGAATCCTTTCAGACTTAAAGAAGACAAACCTTCATCAGACCCTCTAGGCTGGCGCTACAAATTGTAAATAACAAAAACACATCATTTGAGGACTACCAACGGCAGCAACAACAAAAATGAATAGTATTTGTAATCTGTGATCAGAAAAGAAATTAATGATATAATGTTGTAACCTAGAAAGGATTACTGAAGGAGGAATACCCAAAACGGAGGTTGGAAATTAAATGGTAATGTTTATAACATCAACAAATGACAATACTCGCCAGCGACGGGAAGTAGGTAAACCACTGCTAGTGGGGGACTACATAGACATTTTATCAACCTCACTTACAATAGTGTCCAAAGTATTTATGAGGATTGGGATATACCCATATTGGGCATAGTTAAGGTATATAACATTTTTTTCTCTCTCTCTCTCTCTTTCTCCCCTTTCACTCGCTCTTTCTTTCACTCTTTCACTCTCTTTTTGTCTCTCTCTCTTTTTGTCTTTCTCTCTCTGTCTTTCTCTCTATTTCACTCTCTCTGTTTCTGTTGTAATGTAACCTAGAAAAGTTTATTGAACGAGGAATAACCAAAAAGGAGGTTGAAAATGGTAATCATTATAACATCAACAAAATACAATACTCGCTAGCGACGTGAAATAGGTAAACAACTGCTAGTGGTGAACTACTTAGACAGCATATTACGCCCACATAAAATAGTGTCCATAGTATTTATTAGAATTACGACATATCTATTAGTCTTCATAGGTACGGTATATAACGTAATGAAGATGTAAACTTGACATATTACCTTAAACAAAAAGGCAGGATGTGTGTGTGTGTGTGTGTGTGTGTGTGTGTGTGTGTGTGTGTGTGTGTGTGTGTGTGTGTGTGTGTGTGTGTGTGTAACGAATGCACGGCCATAGTTTTCGACGGATTTGCACCAAAATTTACATGCACATGCTCCAAGTTAGCAGGAAGGCCAAGACCGACTTTGCATTTCCCAACTCCCATCCATAGTGGAAATAATCGATTTTTTCATGCTTCTACGACAGTTTCCATGTAGTTTGCAGCCATTTTATACTGGCCAGAGTGAGAGCCTATAGCTGGCTGCCACGAATAGGCAGGAAGATTCTATTTTCCAGCGTGAGAGCCAACAGCTGACTGACACGAATGTTAACTAGCATGCTAGCATGCAAAAAAATCGATAGCTGCATTCGTTACAAGTGGAAAAAAATTAAATCTGCATGGCCCTTTACTCCAATTGGTTCATTCGCTTGCTTAAACACAACGTTGATTCTGATTCCGCAGAACTTGGTTGGGTGTGAAGAGTATTTGTTGTTAACATTCTTTTTTCATTCGGTTTTTCCAGTTACGAATCCTTTTTTAAAGCTGATCGTTTTGTGTTCATTTTGTTTAGTTCTAGTGATAGCGATTGCTTTATGAGTCGTACGATTTTTGAATCAAGCACGAGCAACGCCGGGCCATGCTGCTAGTATTTTATAAAATGTAACGATACCTCTAAGTATTCTGTGAACGTATACCAAATTTTTTTGTATGGAGACGATTAATTTCACAGTTACTTTTCTTGTATATCAACGTCACTACAGTTGAATCAAATAATTAAGGAATAAAATATTTTAGAATCTAACTCTGGTCATTTCTTTCTAATACAGTGTAATGTTTCCCTCTCGTAAAACAGGGGAAAAAATCACCCGATATTAAAACTAATAGATTATTAAGTCGTTGTTATGCAGTTAGTAAAGAGAAGTTGGGTCGCCCTGAAGGATTTAAAAAAAAAATCATATTTTTATCTCCATTTATATTATTGTTGTTGCTGTGTTGTTTGTTGTTTCTGCAGTTGTAATTTTAAAGTCAGCCTTGTTTTCAGTGCTAGACGAAAACTTTTATTCTTTTTAAAAGTGGCCCTAAAGCAAAATTGAACATTAGGTTTTAAAAATATAGTCGAGAAAAAAGACGGGGAGACACAAGACAGAACAAAACGCTCTACAACAAAACACGATTTGAACAAATAGTCAAGAGGAAAAAAGAAAATGAATTCTTTTCAGTAAATCTATTATAAATCATTGTTGTAAAAAAATATTGCTTTAGTTGCAAAGCACAAGGCCTTAGCTTGAAAAATACATTAAGAGAAATAAAAAGGAGAAAATGGCGAAAAACAAGAACAATTTAATTACTGGTAATGGCTTCGTGCCTAATACAATCCAGCTTCATTCTTCGATATTAGTCACAGCAAAACAGCTGATAATCATGACAGGACTTCATATTTTGGTTATTCCAAAGAATAAAACCAAATGTCAATCAAATAAATAAGTCTATGTTCATTCGGATTAGTAATAAAAGTATACCAGAAAAATATTTTATATATTCAGCAATACAAGGCGCATGAGCCACTCAAGGAAGAGGATTACTGGGTAGACCTATTAGCGTAGGAAAGCACAAGCGTTAGGAGTATAGATCTGAAGTAGACTTTAGAAAGAACCGGAAACCCAACCCTAAATAGGAAACAAGGAATACTCTTCTATTAATGGTCAATAGACCGGGGAGGAGTGGGAACCGGACGATAAGTAAACCTAACTATTTTCGTATGCTTACAGTTAATAGCTAATTGCTCTTTAAAATGAAGAATTAATATTATATATATATATATATATATATATATATGTGTGTGTGTGTGTGTGTGTGTGTGTGTGTGTGTGTGTGTGTGTGTCAGACAGTTGTCCTTAGGTTTATATAACGACTAGCAGCATGGGCCTGCGTTGTCCGTGCTTGATTCAAAAATCGTACAGCAATCGCTATCACTTGACTTAAAATATGTTTGCCCTTCCTTGCCTTTAAAGGAGTGCCCATTTCCGTGCTGATGTTGCTACATGACTTACTTCTTGCCTATCTCACACTGCGAATTTTTTCTAAGCTCTATACTAAACATTAAATCTGTTACGAAAAAAGAACTAAACAAAATGAACACAAAACAATCAGCTTTAAAAAAGGACTCGTAACTGGAAAAGCCGAATGAAAAAAGAATGTTAACAACAAATACTTTTTCACACCCAACCCAGTTCTGCGGATTCAGAATCAACGTTGAGTTTGAGCAAGCAAATGAGCCAATTGGAGTAAAGTGCCATGTAGATTTAAATTTTTCCCACTTGTAACGAATGCAGCTTCCCGGTAACTTGGAGCATGTGCATGTTAACGTTCGTGTCAGTCAGCTGTTGGCTCTCACTCTGGCCAATAGAATATTCCTTCCTATTTGTGGCAGCCAGCTATAGGCTCTCACTCTGGCCAGTACAAAATGACCGCAAACTACATGAAAACTGCCGTAGAAGCATGAAAAAATCGATTATTTCCACTATCGATGGGAGTTGGGAAATTCAAAGTCGGTCTTGTCCTTCCTGCTAACTTAAAGCATGTAAATTTTGGTGCAAATCCGTCGAAAGATGCGGCCATGCATTCGTTACACACACACACACACACACACACACACACACACACATCCTGCCTTTTATAGATAGAAATGAATATTACAAAGAGTTTTAAAGATAAATAAACAAAAACACTTTTATATTAGAAATAAATCCTGTTGAAAAGAGTTTTAAATTCATCCTTTGTTTTAGGACATAGATAGCGCTCTTTTCGTTAATACCTATGAATAGACATTTCCATTTTACATTGACCTCTCCCCAGTTTGGAATCATCTCCGAGACTGTGTGCCAGCCAAGGTTACAGGGTCTAGTCAGTCTTTTCATTTACCCAACCGCTGAGAAACATCGGGTACTGAAAGCAAACTCGTACAATCCGAGATATGTTTCAGCTTTAAATAACCAAAAAAGGGTTGATAAGCCGTCAAAAAGTCAAATTAATCATCAATCTATTTATCCATAGCTGGAGTAGAGGAAGAGGTTGTTTCACTTATTTATAAAAAAAAGCATAAACGAGAACAGAAAGCCGAAGCTAGACACGGCACGTAATTAAATGGGATTGGCTTCCAATTTCTAACTGTCAGCCATTTTCTTTTTTTCCAAATGTTAATCACCATGAAAACACTTCTTTAAGATTTTTATTTATTAATTATCTGTAATCTTTGTCACCTCCCGAAGAGAACACTTTTCTAGCTTCTTAAGACGTTTGAGTAATTTTTACATTTCCACAAGTATTCCTTCTAGAAATCATTCATAGATCTTATATGAATGTTTTATCGTCTTTTATTGTTGTTCGTTCTAAGAAAGTTGCAATGTGTCTTTCGTATTGTTCATTATAGTTGCATTGTTCCTTTTATAAAATCTATTTGGTTTTATTCGAGATCAAGTGACAGTAAGTATCCTATATTTGCTCAGTTAAGTATGAAAATAGTTTCAATTCATATGAACATTTCCAATGTTTTAATCGTTTAGACCCGCCAAGAGTGCTCTATTTACTTTCCTTCAACTTCTTCTTTTTTTTATTATTATTATTATTATTATTAGTAGTAGTAGTAGTAGTAGTAGTAGTGTCATCACCATCACCTTCATCTAATCGAAATTCTGATTCTCTTTATTCTATAAGGTGGCCCCTGAAAAACTGAACGGTTTGAAAAAGTCATAACTTGTTCGTTTTCAATCTTTTTTTTATTATATTTACTTTTTTTTAGGTTTTATAGCATCCCTTGAAGATTAAAATGGCTACGTATGATGCAGTTTAAGGAGCATCCCTTGGAGATTAAAATGGCTACGTATGATGCAGTTTATAGAGCATCCCTTGGAGATTAAAATGGCTACGTATGATGCAGTTTATAGAGCATCCCTTGGAGATTAAAATAGCTACATATGATGCAGTTTAAAGATCATCCCTTGGAGATTAAAATGGCTACGTATGATGCAGTTCATAGAGCATCCCTTGGAGATTAAAATGGCTACGTATGATGCAGTTTATAGAGCATCCCTTGGAGATTAAAATGGCTACGTATGATGCAGTTCATAGAGCATCCCTTAGAGATTAAAATGGCTACGTATGATGCAGTTCATAGAGCATCCCTTAGAGATTAAAATGGCTATGTATGATGCAGTTCATAGAGCATCTCTTGAAAATTAAAATGGATGTCGTATGATGTCCAGCAACGTGTAAAACTCATTCAATGCCATTTCTTTTCCGATGAAAGATTAATTATTCAAACTCAGAGCAATGTTTTAATGTCGCTAATCTCCTAGCGATAAGATGATTCGGAACCTAATCGCCCGCTTTGAAAGAAGTGGATCAGTCGGCGATCATCCGGGAAGAGATTCTAAGCGCACTGTGGAAGCTGTACGGCAGAGTGTCCTTGAGGATCCATCAGTTTCTACCCGTCTTCACTCTGCTCAACCCGAACATCACCAGAATATCACGTCAGAAGATTCTGAACCTGGATTTAAAAATGCTTCCATGCAAGATTCAAATGGCTCAAAATTTACTACCCTAAGATACTCATGTGTTTGTAAAAGTTATTTTTGTTTTATATCATTCAGTTTTTCAGTGCCCACACTGATAATGAGAAGTTTTGATTGGTTGATTTTGTTTAGCAGCATATCAACACCTCTATGGGTCATTTAATACTGAAATCTACATAGTTTGTAAGTAAGTTTATGCTTTCAAATACAGATACTGTGTATCCAATTTTATACATTCAGAGTGACTGCATGTTATTTAGATATATAGTTATTGAAACTCACACTCTTTGGGTCCTTTCACTGGATCTAACTAATGCCTTTATCCACTGTGCCATGTGACCTTGAGTGTGAGCTCAATTCCTAGTTAAGGCGGTAGAGAAACTGGGTGAGGGGTATTAACAGGAGATAACTGATAACTGACATCCATAAGACATGGCACGTGGAACTAGAACACTCTATCCCAATGAGCGAAATAAAGGGTTCAGTTTGACATTCCAACCACCTGAAAAAGGCCGGAGCGTACAACGGCCGATACGTTGTGATAAATATGGCAACAAAGATGCGGACGATAGTCCGAACAATGCAAATAGTGTACATAGTAATTCATCTCAGAAATATAGACAGATACTGAGTGATCAATCTTGTATGCTTGTCAGAAGATCATCCTTGTATCCTTGTCAGAAGGCAGCCACCCAGCAGAAACCTTTGACATACCAAGTTTATTGTGTAAAATATTACCAACTCAATCACGGTATTTGCTAATAGCATTGGATGTTTGATTTAAAGTCAGTCGTTTCTCTACCATGTTATCTTTTCTTTGGTGGTGACAGCCGCAAGACGTCCAGATATTGGATAATCTTCAAGGATAGAAAACCCCATTCCTCTTGCAACTTAACCTATAGTTGTTTGAAGTTGACAGATTAATTCTTTTCTAAAGGCCTTAGTGCGAATGTGACCGCCACAGACAAGCCATGAATTTGAATTCGGTTTGCTGATTCCATTATTTGCGCCTATATACGCTGAACCAGCCGCGTACATTTCTAGAGTAGAGAGTAAAGGTAGAAATAAGTTCTACTAGTTTTCGGTGTTTGGATAAACATGAGCAGATTCCGAATCTTTCCATATAAGACTCAAAAGATATATATTTTTAGCCTTTTTATTTCACTTTGTTCTTTGCAAGTTATAAACGGTTCATAGGACGCGTAATCAAGACGAACATAAAGTATCTAATAGTATGTAGGACCTATATTTTTGAAGGCAAATACCCACCATTTTGTTGGTAATTAAGACTAGCTTTCTTGATAGTATATAAAACTCATATTTTGTTATTATATAGGACCCGTCTTTTCAATGGTATATAAAACCCACTATTTTTTATGCATATGACCCGGAATGTTGCTGGTATATAAGACCCGTCATCTTGATTGTATTTAAGACCCGCCCTTTTAATGGTATAAAAAACCGCCCTTTTGATTGTATATGATGCAGCATTTCGTTGGTATACAAGATTAGCCTTCTTGATGATATATAAGAACCGCTGAACATTGTGAATATGGCAATGAAGATGAGGATAACAGTAATGAAATAATTCAAGTAAATAATTCATCTGAAGTATATCAGATATATAGAGACATAGACACGCATAAAGGCCTCATCTACAGATATAGATGGCAATGAAGATATAACAGTCCGAGTAAATAATGCATAATCACATAAAGGACAGATATATGGAGCGTACAAAAAGGCGGAGCGTACAACAGCCGAAACGTTGTTAATATGGCAATGAAGATGAGGATAACAGTCCGAATAATGTAAATAATGCAAGTAATCATAATACCTCATCTAAGAGATATAGACAGATATATATAGAGACATAGACATAAAGGCCGGAGCGTACAACAGCCGAAACGTTGTTAATATGGCAATGAAGATGAGGATAACAGTCCGAATAATGTAAATAATGCAAGTAATCATAATACCTCATCTAAGAGATATAGACAGATATATAGAGAGACATAGACATAAAGGCCGGAGCGTACAACGGCCGAAACGTTGTGAATATGGCAATGAAGATGAGGATGACAGTCCGAATACTGTAAATAATGCCAGTAATTACATTACCTCATCTCAGAGATATAGACAGATTACTGAAGAAACATTCCAATCACTTGACGATGGCCGGTGCGTACAATGGCCGAAACGTTGTGAATATGGCAATGAAGACGAGGATAACAGTCCGAATAATGTCAATAATACTAGTACTCTATCACTAAAGTATTTCTTAGTTCCACAAGTTTAGACATTCACAGCTCGTATCCGCGAATGGCTTCTTTCTCAGAACTGTTACTTTTTGGATCAAACTCCCGGGAAGAGGTTTCTTCGATACCTACATTTTGAAACGCTTCAGGTTTACAGCCAACCGTCATCTACAGAGTATGATCGATAAATTGTTGTCTGAATTACGAAGAAGTGAAAATAAAACTGACATCTCATTTTAACAGATATATCTACTAACATTAACCAAAAATAACTTGAAATGCTAAAAAGTACATTTATTCAATAAAAATTCCATTGGCTTCAACCACGGCCTCCAGACAACTACGGAGTCTCCTGAAACTATTTTGGATGGTCTCCTTGTTTAAGTTGGTAAATGCTGCCATAATCCTTGCCTGCTGTTCACCTTTGGTGTTACTAGGAGATTCATTAGTCTCTAAGTCAACTGCACCCCACACATAATAATGAAGGGGGTCGCAGTCTGGGGAGATAGGAAGTCAAATATAAGGGGTGATGTGATCGCAGAAATTCCCTGACAGAAATGAGTGGGTTTGCGTGCTTGTCTTCACCCTCTTGACTAAGGGCAGCAATACTTCATTAAGGTAATTGATGTAGGTCTCCGTATTGAGTTCGGGGCCCTCACCAACAAATTTGGAAGTTATTTTTCTTATCAAAATGATTCCGAGCTGCTTTCGTAATCACCTTTAGACACAACCAACACTTTCCGTATCCTCTTCACTGCCCTCAGATTGAAACTCAAACACGTTGAAATGTTCGTATTGGCGCTATCAATGTGAATGCCAAGCATGGCGTTTCCAAATTTCTAACGCAGTAAATTGCGTCATGGGGCTTTTCTTTTTTTTTTTTTCACAGACGGTGCCTAACTGACCCTACGATACTATGTAGCCGGAAAAATAAAAATAAAAACAAATGACGCGCATGTACAGAATTAAAAATATAAAATGGCGACAATTTACCCATCGCATGCTGTATCTACATTTCCTTATAAATTGCACTTCTTAATTCATCCCGTTTTGCCCTTGCTACGACCTCAACATTCTACCGTTGCTCATGGGTCTAGTTTTGGGGGTGAACAAGTATATATATATATATATATATATATATATATAGATAATATAACAGTAAGATATATAATCCGGTGTACAAAATTTTGAAACATGGTTAGAAACTGTGTAGCGAAAAAACATATTTTAAATCAATTAATTTATAATATATATATATATATATATATATATATATATATGATTTATTGTTTTACGTTATGCTATATTTATCGGTTAAAATGCTCAATATCAGGGATAGAGCGTATGTAAATGTGAAATATAAACGTGGACTTTGAAATTAACAACAAGCACCGTAGTAGGTTTCATACTTAAAGGCATTCATCAGACTAGCGTCTGGCTTTGCAATTGCATTTAAGCATGAAACAGACTGTCGCCGCAGGGTGTTGTCCTCAATGTCCACTTTTATATTTACATACGCCCTATCCCAGATGAATAAACTCATAAATATCATATGATATAAACTTTAACCCATAAATACAGCTTATCTTAAAACTATATTTTTATCATATATATATATATATATATATATATATATATATATATAAAATATATGTGTGTATGAATGAATGAATATATATATATATATATATATATATATATATATATATATATATATATATATATATATACGATATAAATTAAATCTAATGATCAAAACATGTATCTTTGCCTGCTTTGTGTCATAGATTTCAAAAGGTTCGCCTTAAAGAGCCTTATTCGTTGAAATATTATAAATGTAGTCTTTTTCAAAATAGTTTATTTAGGCAGAAATAACCTTGAGAAATGTTTCAATATATTTTCTGCTCCAGCTATGGATTAAATAGCAGTATTTGAAAGAATGTTTGTTATCTTCCAAATGATTGTTAATGTCATATTCATTCGTAGAAAATGATCCCTCTTAGATTCCAGAATATATCATCTTTATATCACGCACAATCGGTTGATAAGCCGTAAAAAACAAACAAATCAATCAACCTTTTAAAACAGTGATGATATTGCTATCAATGTAGGCGAATTTACCAATAATACCAGTAATAATATTACATTACATATGATTGAGTATGAACGATAATCCATTGAGAATTGTGCAAAATTAATCAATCCAGGCTTGCAGAGCAACAAAAGATTATTCGTAATCAAAATGATGATCTGAGATGCTACTGTTCTTACCAGAAAAATGGTAAAAAATGGATCTTATTAAATGTTATGGTACGGTTCCTTGTACCACGGTGATAGTCCAAGGTAGAACCAATAAAGAAGAACTCGAACACGGATATGGAATAACACAGATATATTACAAACAGGAATATATACAGAGAAGTAGAAGTGTTAGTATGAACAATCAGGTTTAGTAGTAATTGTCTGAACACGACTCTGTTTCGGACTGCCTCTGACTCGACTGACTGACTGACTCGCTCGCTCTGACTGACTGAACAATATTTAGTCACCCCCCACGAGGGCATCATGTGGCACAAGGCCGGTTTAACGTGGGATCTCCGAGCCCGTGGGCTCGGCCAAAAATATGCCCTTTGAACCCGTATAAACTGGTTCAGGGTCGGTTTACCTACCCGAAAGAGACTCCGCCCTTCGGCGTAGCCTCGTTCGGGTTCCTCTCCGCCCGAAGGCAGAGTGTTCAGCCGGTCAGCCGGTCGTCCGACTGAACTCTCTGCTTCCTCTTGAGGCGCAGTGTTTATTACGTATGGAATAGTCCATTATGTTATTAGGGGTAAGGTCCCATAACACCAAAGAAATAAAAAACATCGAAACTATCCAGATGATAGAAATAGTAAAAGATGATTATTGAGTAAAGTGTTGAAATATTTGGAAATTTATTGTCACTTAATTTCCAATTAGGACTGAAGTGTAAATTCAATGACTAAAATAATTAGAAAAAATCTATAATAATTCCTCTTCTTCGCTTTTTTCCCTCATACGTTGGCTGTTAATAATAGTATTAACAGCAGACAAAGAGGGAACTTTCAAAAAGTGCGACATTTTTAGGAAATTCCTTTTACAAAGTAATATGCAGGTTTTACTGAGATGTGTATACTTTGCAAAATTTTGCACCAAATTGCGTAAAATTCAGATAGAAATAAAATTAAGAATGCAAAAAATAATTAATATTATAATTAAAAGATTTAATTATACACATCAGCATTAATGTATGTATTTACCAAATTATGATCAATACTATCCTGGGGATAATTTGACATACTGGATGTGTCAGGAAACCTGCAGAAAACCACTCTGATCTCATCCATTACAAGCTGAAAAGAAATTACAAACTAGGCCAGTCTCTGTACAGAGCAATCTAGTTTGTCGCTTCTGCAATGAGCATTGCAAGTCACTCGCTGGCCTCAAGAGCCATTTTTTTCCCGTAACAACTAAAACTATAAATAAAACTCGTTAGCCATGGTCTTACTCGCCGAAAGATACGACAGCCATCATATGTGTATATTCATGCTTAATTTAGAATAAAGTCCATTGATTATTTTCGCTATTAACATTGAATAGAGATTTTCATACAAGGGATTTATTTACACTTGCTTATTTTTATCAATGACGGCACCAAACTCTTGTTTTGATTGCTGCCTGAATCGTAGATTAATATTGAAGGATTTCACCTGTCTAATTAATCCGGAACATACACAAGCGAGAAGTACGAGAAAAGAAACTGTTAGCATAGAACTTACGGTTACATCTAATTAATCTGGACCTAACTCAACGTAATTCATGCGTCTATATTTCTGAGACAAGGTATTGTAATTATTAAAATTTTTTGTATTGTTCGGACTGTTGTCCTCATCTTTGTTGCCATATTCCCGATGTTTCGGCCGTTGTGCTCTCCCACCTTATTCAAGTGATTGGAATTTCGAATTGAACCCTTTATTTCGTCCACCGGGGTAGATTGTTCTAGTTCCACGTGCCATTCCGCTTTCGGATACTTAGTTATCTCCCTTAAATTTAACTCTTCATGTTTTTGCTCAGCACCGCAATAGCCAGGTATTGAACTCACAACTCTTTGGGTCAAATCACTGGATCTGACCAACGCTTTTATCTAGAAGTGAACAAAAACAATCTTGGAGAGTTGAGATTCTAAAAAAAAAAAATAACTGAAACATAGATATCCAGAAGAGGCATGACACGTGGAACTAGAACAATATAACCTGGTTCGAAATTCCGGTTCAATATTCCAATCACCTGAAGAAGCAAAAACTGAAGATTTCATTTTAAGAAGAAGTTGTGGAGTTATTTCGCAGTGGAGGCTTGTATTTGTACTAAATAGGTCCTAAATAGTTCGACGTACAAAACATTAGGAACTTGATATAATAGGTATTACGCAGTAATCTTGTTGTGGTCGCTGACTACTTTCGTATTCGACTAACTGTCGACTACTGTCGTCCGATATCGACTCTATTTAGTAACTGCTCCACGCAGTCACATGTGGCACAAGGCCGAATTTAATGTGGGGTTCCCGAGCCC
The DNA here is from genome assembly GCA_903632075.3 of Acanthosepion pharaonis. NCBI lineage: Eukaryota > Metazoa > Mollusca > Cephalopoda > Sepiida > Sepiidae > Acanthosepion > Acanthosepion pharaonis. The sequence continues at coordinate 919,734 of CAHIKZ030000249.1, read as the reverse complement.
GTAGGCTAGGCCAAAAAATCCCCGTAGACCCCACATAAACTGGATCAGGTCTGTCTACCTCCCCGGACGAAACTCTGCCCTTCGGTATAGCCTCGTCCGGGTTCCTCTCTGCCCGAAGGCAGAGAGTTCGACTGTCGTCCGTCATCGACTAGTATTTAGTCACCCTCACCACGAGGGTATCATGTGACACAAGGCCGGTTTAACGTGGAATCTCTGAGCCCGTGGGCTCGGCTAAACATATACCCTTTGGACCTGTATAAACGGGCTCAGGGCCGGTTTACCTCCACGAACGAGACTCCGCCCCTCGGCGTAGCCTCGTTCGGGTTCCTCCCCGCCCGAAGGCAGAGAGTTCAACCGTTCAGCCGGTCGTCCGACATCGACTGACCCTCGTTTCTCTTACTACTCCTACTTATATTAGGAGGGAGAGTCTATTAACTATAGAATAGGTGCGTTTCACCATAACAGAAGATAATTGAGATATGGCATGAGGTACGTTGAGTTAATTCCGGATTAATTAGTTCTATGCTAATAGTTTCTTTTCTCGCACTTATCGCTTGTGGAACTCTCTTCCGGCTCTTTGCTTTCCAGTCAACATTGACCTTCAAATATTTAAATGCCATGTCAATCGCTATCTTCTGTCAGCTTAATTCCTATTCTTTCTCCTTAATAATGTTTTATTTTTCTCATGTTATTTCACAGCCAGTAAACCCTTGTGTCTTAGTGGCTTTATTGTCTTTCATGGGGTGAAATGATTGTACATATTTCACTGATTGTTTTAGATGTTTCTACTTTATAATATAATAATATTTCATTTTTAATTTTTTAACATGTTTAAATGTACAGAAAGTATTTTTTTTTTTTATAATTATATTCAAATAAACATATTTTTGTAATATCTGTGTTAATAAATATAGTTTTATAACATATACGATTTAATGCAAATTTAGTATAACGTTATAAATTATCAATACAAACGTTGTCATAACTTATAAGTTAATGTGTTAGAAATAATCAAACCAAATTAACGAGACGACAGCCATTATGAATGTATCTGTTTGTGTGTGGGTCTGTCTGTGTGTCTCTATGTCTGTACAAACATTTACTTTGAACGGATCTTTTTGTTGGGTAAATGCATAAATTTCCAGCACTCTTTACACATTTGAAAACTGTTATTTCGCTGGGAAAAAATCTATCACTCATCATATGTCTGACTTTTTTTTTTATTTGTGATATTTGCCTTGATTTCAAAATCAGCATTCCTTTTTTTTTTTTTTTTACGTTCAAGTTGTCTATGCGGATGTTCGCCATTCGCGCCAAAAAGCGACAGAGATTCCAACGTAGTTAAATGTTTTTCCTTTTGAAAATGATGTTGAAGGCCAAGAACAATAGAAAAGAGGTGTACCCGGGGCAATCCTTAGGTTACGCCTTGTTAATCAAGCCAACGATATCGACTTAATGAAACAACGGGGAAACATGCCCACAGGCTGTGACATTAATTTTTGTGTGATTCGGCCTCATCAGCGTGGCAGTACAGGTCGGTACGGGCAAAGGTTAATCTTATCAAAATATGATTTAGATTGCTTCCTTTAAAATACATTACTCTCTCTCTCTCTCACTCTCTCTCTCTCTCTCTCTCTCTCTCTCTCTTTACAATAAGCTTTAAATGATCGATGTATCTATCTATTTCATTCTGTGTATTATCTGTCTATCTATATCATTATGTTCATCTATCTATCTATCTATCTATCTATCTATCTCATTCTGCTCATTATCTATCTATCTATCTATCTATCTATCTATCTATCTATCTATCTATCTCATCCTGTTCATTATCTATTTTATTCTATTCATCATATGTCTATATATTTATCTATCTATATCCTCCTGTTAATCTATCTATCTATCTATCTATCTCATTATGTTCATTATCTATTTTAATCTATTGATCATATGTCTACCTATATATCTATTTATATCATTCTGTTAATCTATCTATCTATCTATCAATCTATCTATCTATCTCATTATGTTCATTATGTATCTATCTATATATCTATGTATCTATTTATCTATGTGTATAAGCCTGTTCATCTTTCACTGTCTTTTTTCTATATGGATAAACTTATTCGTTATCTATCTATCTATCTATCTATCTATCTATCTATCTATCTATCTATTTCATTCTGTTCATTATCTGCCTGTCTGTCTATGTATCTATCTATCTGTATCATTATGTTCATTATCTATCTATCTATCTATCTATCTATCTATCTATGTGTATGAGCCTGTTCATCTTTCACTATCTTTTTCTCTATATAGATAAGCTTATTCGTTATCTATCTATCTATCTATCTATCTATCTTAACCTGTTTACTCTCTGTCCATTTATCTCAGTTTGTTCATTGTCTATCTATTTTATTCTATTCATCATATGTCTATCTATCTATCTATCTATCTATCTATCTATCTCATTCTGTTAATCTATATATCTATCTATCTATCTATTTCATTCTGTTCATCATCTGTCTGTCTATCTATGTATCTATCTATATCATTTTGTTATTCTATCTATCTATCTATGTCATTCTGTTTATTATCTGTCTATGCATCTGTTTGTCTATCTGTCTGTCCACTATCTATCTATTTCATTTTCTTCATTATCTGTTTGTCTATCTATTTATATATCTATCTCTATCATTCTATTCGTTATTCTATCTATATATCTATCTATGTAAATACTGATAAGATTAAAAAGCTTCTTGCCATGAACCGCTGCTTCTCCCATCATTATAATCTTAACCATTTCAAGTTTAGAATTGACCATTATCTTCCCAACATATCCCCATAAACTCAACATTTTAACCCTCTACCTCATGTGGCTCTTAGGCCTTGTACAGGGTGGACATCATTGTAAAGAAAAAAAATCCCTCTCATTTCTGTCCATACTTATTGATTCTTTTCACATGTCCTGTTGTTATTATTTTTAAAGCTAGTATCCATTTAGTAAGACTAATACTGTATGCTATAGTAGAATTAAGTTTAAAACAAAGTAGAACGTTTAGTATGCTGTGGTTATGCATCTAAATATATATACGTGTCTGTTAAGAACTCAAAATTTAACTTTATATCTAGCTTTTGAAATCTGGAATTTTTTTTGGTAGTGTAAACTTTTATTATGCAAGTAAGATGTCAGAAGAAAATGTTACAAATAAAAAATATCCAGAAGTTATTTTCTAACGAATATATAGTTGATTGACAATATAACCCCCGTCCCTGTGTAAATTATTATTTCAATACCGAAATCCCTTTCTTACGAACATTTCTCTTAATAATTATTTATGAATAATTCAACAGACGATGTTATTTTATTTATGGTAACTTGATTTTTGACGAATGCCTTCATCGGTTTCTATCGTTCACCACTGTGCGACCGAAAAATGACGCGTTTATCGATGCCGGTTTCTCGGCATTTTTGGCTGGGATGAAAGTGTAGTATATACGGATAATTTACATTTCATCTCTCAGTTGTGTCTCTATCTGCGGACAGAGCACAGCTGAAAATATTACAGAGAGCTGTCCGGAGTCGGGAAACAGCTACACACGGCAGTACCAACCGTATTGCATTAAAGAGGTGGAGAGATCGGTAGCAATACCGATGCCATCACAACCGACTGTTGCGGGGAGGGAGACTATTATTTTTCCTGGCCCGGCTGCACAGGCTCGGGCTACTCACATTAAACTAATCTTGTGTCAAATCCTGCCATCTTGGCGCGGCAAGAAAATACAATCGCTTCTCGGTTTTACGCTAAGATCAAATTGTAGTATCTGTTCATATCAGCTTATTCTGATGCTATCGAACCGCTTGTATCTTCCCTTCTTTCATTTTCTCACTGAAAGTTTTTACCTTTTTCCGGAAACGGAATAATACATGATTTATGAGGTATCGGCAGAGCGTAACTGTCGTGCGAACTGACGAAGGCGAGGCAAGTTCAATTATATGATGAGTTGACATGTTAATATGGGTTCGAACAAGGATAAAAGAATTTGTTAAGAAAATATTTTGCGCCAATGGATATCCTCTGATCCCAGTGCTAAGATTTCAAAGTCCCATAAATCAGAAGCTTTTGGTTTCGTAAAACGTTCATCATATATTAGATGGCCTTGGTTTAGTGAGATTAGTATGGGATTTACGATACATACGTCTCCCAGTGTCAGTCAATTGTATTCTTCTGATAATTCAGGCATCACGAACTCTTGTCCTCTAGTTAACTAATTTTGAAATCAATTCATAAAGATTCCCTGGCTATTTTCCGGACCGCTTCTTTTTTTTTACATTCATATTCACCCTATACAAGGCTTGCGAGCCACTCGAGTTAGCGGGTTAGAGTGTAAGAGGCACAGATTATGTGGATATATAAGTAAGATAAAGATTAACCCGAGATTTAAGGAGGTTAAAGGTCGTAGCGATCGGCGAATAATCCTTTTGGGAGTTCATTCTACAAAGCAGCAGTTCGTAAGAAGAAGTTGCTCACCAATCGGAATAAAAGTAAATGAATGTGATTCGCTACAATGTGAACGTCACGGTAGATTTTAGGCGGGAATATAATAAATGCTGGAACTAAGAAATGTAGTCCGTCTGAACACTTTCCATAGAAATAGCGATAGAGTTTCGTCTCTGAGAAAAGTGTTGTAAGGTGGAAAATAGGTAGTCACCCAAAAGGACGCGGAGACGCTTTTGGACTCTATCAAAACTGGAAAATGAAGATTGCAGAGCTATATGGCAGAAGAGTTCCATTTTTGGTCTGATCTGGCTCTTGTAAAGATATAGCATAGCAGGAGGGATCAGGTACTTACAAGAGCGATACAGGAAATTGGCCATTTTTCCAGCATCTTTAGCAAGGGATCGTATGTACGCATTCGACTTGAGGTCAGGATTGAGTATCAGCCCAATTACGCGCTCAAAGCAGGGGGATTCCACGATCGGTGTTGATGAATATCATTAGTTCAGTGTAGAATGTGACCAACCAGTTTTTTCCCACTGAACTGTTACCGCTGGTTCAGAGGAAAAGATCAACTGCCCAGTTCTGGATATCTAGAGTTTTGGAGGTGCACCCACATACTGTTGTATCATCAGCATAGATATTCACAAATGATCGGAGTATCATTTGTGCACTTAGACCGATCATTTATGTAAAGTAGAAAGAGAGTTGAACCGAGAAGTAAAACCTTGGAGGATTATTGGTTGTTCGCTTGTATCTCTACAGACTGGCCGTTAGAAATGCCTTCAGGGACCTACAGGTTAGAAATGAGATTATAAATGAGAAGACTTTTCCGGAGCTAGAGATCTTGCACAGAGAGCTTTCACTTCACACCTTGTCAAAAGCCTTTGAAATGTCGAATACCATTGTCCTAAAGCAAACAAAAAGATTGGGGTTACTGATATTGTTAAAAATACTGTCTAGTTCCGACCAAATGTAAGCTTTGAAATGTATTCATCATTATTGTACCTATTACCCCCAAATCATACACATAGATATGTATATATATATATATATTTGAAACCGCCAGGTTTGACCAAATGAAAATCGAATCTTATCGGTCTCGCAAAATAAAAATTTTCTTAATTATATATATATATATATATATATATATATATATATATATATATATATATATATAAAAATTAAAGAAAAAACAGACCACTTTAACGTTCCATTGTTATAATTTATTTCACCAGAGATTTTGTTTTTCTCTGGATCTTCAGACTTCACTTTCAAGGGTGAATTTTAAAAATTTACATTTTTAAGAGGTATATAAGGTCACATAGAGGTTGGTGAAGTATAGTGTAAGAGACATGGTCGAAATAAGAGAGGGAAGCGAGATTTTTAAAAATTATTTTTAGTTTTATTACTATACATAATATTGAGGAGGAGGGGGGTAAGGATCAGACATTGACCTATTTAATCGGTCATCTCACCGGAAATTATATGGGAAAAAAAGAAGAAAAAAGAAAAAAAGGAGGGGAGTAAAGAGATAAGAAATAAGAAATAGACGTAGAGTTTTGAAGAAAGGAAAGAGGTTGTATATCTTGATGTTTTGGCAATTTAGAAAAACACAGATTTTAACGTATGACTTAACATTGAATTCTCCGGATTTCATCCTCTTTGGGATAATCCATACGGATTACCAAGATTTTCGTTACTTACATATATATATATATATATATATATATATATATATATATATATATATATATATATATATATGTACATTAATCCACTGTTTATGCATAGGAAATTATATATATATATATATATATATATATATATATATATATATATAGATAGATAGATAGATAGATAATAGATAGATAGATAGATAGATAGATAGATAAACCTAGTGAGCCAGACAAACCTACCTAGGTTTCACCTAAGCAGATCGTCAGGTAAAACCTGGTAGGTTTGTCTGGCCCACTAGGACTATCTAGGACTTCTCTACAGTTGTCTCGAGCTCTTTTGTTAGTTGTTTACTCGTGTCGGTTTTTTTTTTTCTTTTTTAAAACCTTTTTTTCCTTCAGGGATTGATTTGATTATTGGCAAATCAAAAATTCGAAAGTTTTTCGAAACAAGTATAATTACCTATATTTGTGTATATATATATATATATATATATATATATATATATATACAGAATTATATATTCAGTAAATAAATTTCAGCAATGAATAGCTAGACATCGTTTTTGCCTTACTAGTTGCACCCCTGATGATGACTTCAGAAAGTGTTGAAATGTAGTTGGGAAATAAAAGTGATTTTCATTGTTACTGTTGCAGGGCATTCTTGCCTCATTTGATTGTAATACACGGAAAAATATTCGTGAATATGAAAGGACTATGCTAAAAATAAGCAAACACAATATCTGTAATTGATTTAATCAAACACACACACACACACACACACATATACATATATATATATATATATATAAAGAGAGAGAGAGAGATATAGGTTCTAGGTATAATGGGCAGATGAAAGAAATTCGATACTGAAATAATAATAATAATAATAATAATAATAAGAAGAAGAAGAAGAAGAAGAACGAAATAAGCAGGTGGGGACCAACACAAAACACATCAGTGGCTGAGGAGCACTGGGTTGAAAGCTGAGACAGAAGGCCTAATTATTGCAGCTCAGGACCAAAGCCACGCAACCAGATCCTATCACTGTTACATAAT
>CAHIKZ030000249.1:877500-907500 GCA_903632075.3 Acanthosepion pharaonis | reverse complement strand
TTTCCTTCTTTCTTTCTCTTTTCTTTCGTAGTGTGGTCCTTTAATCGCATCTCTTATCCTCAATGTCACCTGGTACCTATCACCCGGGGCCTTCGCCAAACAAGTGGGTGGTCAATTAGACGTATTTTGCATTCTTGGTGCCAATTTCTGATAAAATAGTTTCGCTGTCATAGCCGAATTTCAACACACACAAAAAAATGCCTTGTCCAAACGATATCTTCCCATGGACAAAGGCTTAACCTATGGTTTGGTCTTTTGTTTTTGCAGCTCTTGTGTGGTCAACAGACATTTTTGTTTCTCGGTCAGCGGAGTGACCTATTAAATTTTTATCTCTTTAGAATTCTCTGGAAGCCCCAAATGGCATTCCCGTGACACAGTTAAATGTTTATCTATTTAGAATTCTGTCTCTGAGTTTATTTGGCCAACCTGGAACTTCCACCCGCCCCGTAACCTAAATCAGATTATTTCCACTATCTTCTTTTTTTTCTTCTCGACAATAGGAAATAAAAATTTTACCATTTTTCCTTGTCAGAAAAATAACACCGCTTAGTGTCCTTTTCGTGATGGCTTTTTATCATCTAAATTTAATTCTAGCCTTTCTTTTTCTTTCTTTCCCTTTTCTTTTCTCCTACTACCAACCCTAAATGGTGTCACAATGATCTGGCGTGTTAACTTGGACCACGTAGAAACGCCCAAACCACATAGAGATGTGAATATGACCAGCAGTCGATGTTGTTTGTTTGGTTGATTTTGTTTAGCGGCATATCAATATCTCTATGGGTTATTTAATGCCGAAATATAAATATTTTGAACACAATTTTATGGCTTCAATTAAATATATATTGAGCGTAATTGTATGACTTCAACTCCAAATAAAATTTATTGCTGGTTATTTTGCTTTAAAATGTATTATTCGTCATTTTGCTATATATACAGACAACGACGAAATTATTCGTTGATCCATCAATTTGGAATATGCTTATCCATTTCTCAGAATCTAAAACAAAAGCAATATAAAACTCAATTTTCAGAACAATAAGTTAAATACAACGAATTTGACAGGCGAATTGTGAAATATATGAAAAGATAAAATTATACGTACAGTATGGAAAAAGAGAAAAAAACTGAAAAACCTTCGCAATATTAATAGTCAATAGCATGGCTTCTCATTTTTATCATTTGCAGCAACCATTTTCAAAAGTTTTTGATGAGATTCGATCAAGTGAGAGTCTTTTGGGGTATTTTCTTCCATTCTTCAATGGTTACACGTTCTAATTCTTGAAGTTGTTTTGGTGACCGACGATTTAGTCGAACTTTCAATTAATTCTTGCCATAGATTTTCAATAGGATTCATCAAGTCAGGACTCATTGACGGCCATGGCAGAACTGTAATCCTCTTTTTCTGAAGCCACGCAGTCACTGATGCAGTCACTGATGTAGACGTATGTTTAAGATCATTATCTTGCTGGAAAGTAAATAGCCGAATTAGATGAAGATTTTGAGCTGACAGTAGTAAACATATAAAAAGCCTGACATCATATGGCCATTAGATTCTGAAAATGGATAAATGGATTTTCTTTGGGGTCCACTATTTTTCCGTAGCTTGGACTGTAACAGGTGCTACCATCCCGGGTTAGAATGGACCAGGAACAACAGCAATTAAGAGGCAGTTCTACGCTCCTCAAAACGCCCCAATCAGAGCCATGCTATTGACTATTAATATTGCGAAATTTTTTGAGTTTTTTCTCTTTTACCATATTGTACGTATAATTTTATCTTGCTGCCAGATATAGTTTATCGTCTTACCCAGGACAAGAACAGCAATCGATTTGTATTACATGTTTCAATAAAAATGAGTTAAAATGTATTTTTGGTAATTTTTTCTTGTGCTTTCCTTGTGTGATGGTTATAAAGTTTCGGAATGCGAAGCAGGGAAGCCATGTTCGAATTTCAGTCAGGTGCGTTACATTCATTTACGTACAAATACCCTTGGAATAGCCATGGAATAAAATAGAAAAGATTGGTTCATATAGCCTTGGTTGTCAACCAGTCTACTGCAGAAAGAAATGGCTGCTTACTGCGGGAAGTCTACCTAGTCAATCATGAATCGAAAGAGATCGCCCAAGCGTGTATCATGTATGAGACTTGACTTTTGACTTTTCGCACAGGAGCTTTCTTTTCGTACTGATAGCAGTGTCAGCAGATATTTTGTTAAATGGAAAACAGCTGTAAAAAATGTTTTAAAATATTTGCCCTGATAACAATTATCTAAATGAAGTGGTTCTCACAAGGACTATGTTTTGTAATGTCAACGAATACTCGTTGTCACTTTCGTGACGCTTGTTGTAGTAGAGACCTTGAAATCGCAGATACAATTATAGTAACCTCCGTTGAACAATACTGGTGTTAGACGCCTTCGAATAACACTCGCACTAATAGCACTTGCTCGATAATAGTCGGCCGAAAAGTAATCCGTGTAGTGATCAGTATCGAGAAATAGAGAATAGCTATCTGCAGAGTAATAGAAGATAGAATAGAAAGAGTGATCCGAATAGTAATAGAGGATAGACTAGAAACAGCGATCCAAATAGTAATAGAGGATAGATTAGAAATAGTCATCCGAATAGTAATAGAGGATAGAGAAGAAAAAATGATCCGAATATTAACAGAGGATAGAATAGAACGAATGATCCGAATAATATTAGAAGATAGAGTAGAAATAGTGATCCGAATATTAATAGAGGAAAAAATAGAAATAATGATCCGAATAGTAACAGATGAGAGTTTAGAAATAGTGATCCGAATAATATTAGACGATAGAGTACAAATAGTGATCCGAATAATATTAGAGGATAGAGTAGAAATAATGATCCGAATAATATTAGAGGATAGAGTAGAAATAATGATCCGAATAATATTAGAGGATAGAGTAGAAATAGTGATTCGAATAATATTAGAGGATAGAGTAGAAATAGTGATCCGAATATTAATAGAGGATAGAATAGAAATAGTGATCCAAATATTAATAGAGGATAGAATAGAAAGAGTGATCCAAATATTAATAGAGGATAGAATAGAAAGAGTGATCCAAATATTAATAGAGGATAGAATAGAAAGAGTGATCCAAATATTAATAGAGGATAGAATAGAAAGAGTGATCCGAATATTAACAGAGGATAGAATAGAAAGAGTGATCCGAATAGTAGTAGAGGATAGAGTAGAAAGAGTAATCAGTTAAACGTCATGCTAATTCCCTTATATATATTTCCTTTACTATCACGTGATCTACTTATTCAAAATGGAATCGCCCATGTTTGCTCACTGGTGATCCGTGTTCAAACACCATTGTCGGCAGCTCCGACAAACAATGTTATTGAATGAAGGTAAATTTTTAGACAAGACAAAGAACTTTTTTTTTCTCTACCCGCCAAAAAGTTAGTGAGAGAGAGCGACGAGGAGATTGCCTCGTATCGACGGCAAAGAAAGATTAGACAGTTCCCATTTCACTACGCTTCATCTCTCCCTCGCTTTTTGATAACTTGTAGGTTACAACCCGAGACTAGAATCTGTTTACTGCTACAATTTCTCATGGTTTTAATTCGTGGGTAACAATCTGGCTTAAGGATTATTAATATTATAATATTATTATATAATATCATTATTATATTATTAAATTACTATAATATTAAATACTATAATGAATTTAATAACTTTAATATTATTATTAATGTATTACTTTTAAGGATTATTTTTAAGACCCAAGCGTTTGACTTGAAGAATCTGTACCCTGAGAATGAACGTAGTGTCTGAGTTGCAACGCTACACTTTCTGTGTGTAGAAATTGTCAAAGTATTAGTTTGCTGCGAGCGCTTTCGGCTTTTATATTCGCCATTTTCAAGGATTTTATTTCTCCTAATACAACTGTTAAGTTGACCAAAGGTAGACATATTTTTAATTCCCGACTATGGACAGTAAAACCAAATTTTAATACAATCACCTATGAACACAAGAATATTTTACCGGCTGTAACCAGGAATTAAATCCTTGCTTACTGTCCAACAATTTGAAAAGGGTTAATTGATTATCCCAAAACTCTCGCAAACAATAATTATTTGGGCAACTTCGACGAAGAAAAAAAGAGTTTGTAGTAATCCCGCGATCACGAGAAATAAAAAATAATATGTAGTTATCACACGATCACGAGAAATAAAAAAAAACACTAATTTCCCGTGATTCCCTAGTAAAAAACGAAAACGCCGTATTGGCGAAAAAATTAGAATCGGGCTTGTTTTTCACCATACGTGAAGAAGAAAGATAAGTTTTAATCAGGTATTACTTGCTGAACATTTAACAACCACATTATGAGAACTTTTATCTATCGAAGCAACCTAACCTTCCGATAATAAATCCTTATATATTTATGTAAAAATGCCTCACTTTGTTTGAGATGTATATCTGAATATTTTACTAAACACAAAAGCAGGAGTCATACAAGGCATATCATAACAAGCTAAAGATCAAATGCATATCGAACATGGATCAGAATCCGACAGGTTTATAACAAAAAAAAATATAGGAAAAAAGAAAAAAATGACCGAACGCTTTAATTTCATTAATGCCACACCAGTTAAAAAATAACACAATTCTTTAAGATGAAAATAGTTTGAAAGCTTAATAAGAACATTATTACAAACACACGCCTAAAATATTACATTACATCGCCGTCTCTCTTTGAATCCATTCTTAAAGTATCTAACATACCTATCTAATACAAAGAGGACATGCATGAAATAAATCAGCCCCAGATTAGAGTTGAATGCTACCCAGCTACGCCGGTTGACCGCACAAAGGTGAAGACATTAGAACTTCCCCTACTAAGCAGACACACATACACAATTACGAATATACATTACCATCCGATGCCTGCTTAGACATACAAGAATCTTTACAAATTTACGTACATATAGAAGTATGTACTTTTTTAATGCAAGTGATACATGACTGACCAATGAGAATCGATCCAAACAAAATAAAAATACCAAAGTTCTGTCTTTTTGTCTGTTTTCTCCGACGAAGCTTTAATAAAAGTGAAACATGTTAGATTAATATACGTTTTTATTTCTTCTTAAACTTATCACACACACACACACACACACACACACACACACACACATATATATATATATATATATATATATATATAATATATTTTTATAATAACTTACATCGCTACGCAAAAACCTTCATGTTTCAGAACTATAATGTTTCTTCATCGGGCGATGATAGATAACATAAAATGAAAATGATTTATTTGGAAAACTAGAAAATAAATCATTATCTCATTTGAAATTTTAAAAATGGGGTGGGGGGCTAATTTCAAAATTAAAAAAATAATACTTGTGGGCATGTCTAGATTAACCAATCAAGAGACATATCTAAGTTAATGAAATAATAATTTTGATCCAAGTTGTATTGTGCACTTTTTTAAAAAAGTAAATTCCTAGAACTGTGGATTTTTAATCTGTCTGCTCTCTCTATCTCTCTCTCTCTATCTCTCTCTCTCTCTCTCTCTCTCTCTCTCTATATATATATATATATATATATATAGATATATAGATAGATAGATAGATAATATTAGTGGTAAATATACACATACATATGCAAAATATATAAATATATATACATAGGTGCATACACATACATGTATATTTTTTGAATAAAAAATTCCAAGGGATAGAATCAGGTAGAACTCAATGTCCAGGACAGAGTAAGGATATAATAAAAGGCTTAAACACTAATATTCCATGGTCATAATTTATTCCATTAGAATCGTAAATACGGTCCAATTCATCAGACCTACAAATTCAAAAAGAAAACAGAAAAGAACAACTCCGGAAATAAAAATAGAATTTAGTGAGAGTGTAAGTATGAGAGTGTGGGACGAATGTTAGACCTAAAGAGAGGGGTAACAGAGAGGTTTTTTTTACTAGAGGTGAGTGGAAGGGGGAAATATGAATATGTGTGTATATATGTGTATATGTGTGTATTGTGCATGCGTATGTATTTATGTATATGTATGTGGAAAGTGTGTGTATATGGATATAGGTGGATATATATATATATATATATATATATATATATATATATATATATATATATATATATGTCTGATGAATTGGATCATATTTACAATTCCAATGGAATAACTTATGACCATGGAATATAAGTGTTTAAGCCTTTTTTATATATATATATATATATATATATAATTTTGCACTTATTTATTTTATTTCATTTATAATATGCTTACTATATTTATTTGAAGTTATATGTGTATTGTTTATTCTTACTTCTTTCAACTTTTTCCCACAGTTGCCAGGTTTTTCTGTATTAGTATTTATTTGGTTTTGTACAGCTAACCTGAAGATTGTTTGTCTTATGTTTAATTTCTCTTTTTACCTACCTAAATTTATATTTATCAACTTTGTCTTTTCTACTTTCGTTTATTTTTTATCAATTGTTAGTTTAATTGTTACATCTGACAAAAAAGTAGTATGAATTATTTTATTGTATGTCAAACAATCACTTCATAATCTTCGAGTATTTTCGGCTTAAATTATATTTTCATTTTTTGTGTCTAAAAAATTCGTTATGTTTGTTTAATTTATTTAACTATTATTTTGTAATTTGTCGTGATTTCCCGCGTTTTTGTTTATCTAACGTTTTCTACACTAAAAAAAAAAACAGTTATTTTTTTTAGCTTCTGAAACACGTAATTATCATAACCAACAGTGAGAATCGGGACAATGTTCCCACTGTCTATAAAATACTTCCGTGTCATGTGTCTCAATTAGCCTCAACTAGCACCAAGTCCGTAAATAGTCGAAGGCGGAAGACAGGCGCCTAATAACCTGCATCTTCGGGTAGATAGAAATCGACAACCCACGGAGGCAGGGGAAGGAAAACCCTGATTTTAAACACGGAAAAGGTTAAGGGAGTCAATTCAGACAGAAAACTCGGAGTGAAGCTCCGAAGGCGGGTGGCTGTCAACACTGACAAATTCTCAGCAACGTCCGCATCCATGGCGTCCCCAAATGAATTTATTTGGATCTTTTCTGCACCACCGAGAGCGAGTAGCATGCAGTCCGAGCAACGCAAGGCTTCCATATACAATCACCACGCCCCTGGAGAGTTTACACGAGTTACACTACAAAAGGACTGAATTTGGGCTTAAACAGAGCGGTATCTTTATCTCGCAAGATATAATATATATATATATATATATATATATATATATATATATATATATTTTGAACAATATAAAAAATATTAAAAAATTAAAATCTTCAGACACACTGGGTTGTAGTTTAATATTCTTTCGTTTTTTTATTATTATTTCATTTAGATTCCTCGACTAGTTTCGGCCAGAATGGCCATCATCGGGAGAAGAAATATTTCTGCTTGCTGGTAGCAGTAAACTACAGAAAAAAATATACCAAACATATATATATATATATATGTTTGATAAGTCATGATTGTTTGTGTGTGTGTGTGTGTGTGTGTGTGTGTGTGTGTGTGTGTGTGTGTGTGTGTGAGGAAAATTAATTCCGGTGTTGTGCTTCCTTGGGATATTGCCGCAAATTTGGTCTGGTGTTCTTACTATATATTTAGAGATTCTTGATAAACTCCAAAGAAGAATCTGCAATGTTATTGGTCCTGACCTTTCAACCTTGATCTTTAAATTTCAGATTCCATGACAATAGTTATCTACCCTATTCTTAATTCTTGTTTGTTTATTGTTCTTTCTCCGTATTTTTTTTTCATATTCTCTAACACTCAGTAACCATTTTTTTAGTGTTTTTTTGTTTTGTTTTTTGCATTGCTTGAGGTGTAATTATTAAGTATATCTATCTATCTATCTATCTATCTATTTCTCTCTATACACAAACACATACACACACACATACATATATATGATAAAATTATAACTTTATGATATTACTATATTTATATGCTCGATAACAGTGATAGAGCGTATGTAAATATAAAACTGGACTTTGAGGGCGACACCAAGCGGTTAATGCCTGTTTCATTCTTAAATGCTATCATTAGGCCTTGTGTTTTGGCCCGACTATTTATATATACAAGGCAGTGGTGCATTACATAAAGATTTATGGTATGACTCTCAATGGGTATGTTGGTGGTTGTTAACGGTTGTGTTTCGAATTATTCTAGGGGCTGTTGAGTGGAAATAATTGTGTATCTGTTATTTTTTTTTCTTTTCTCTTTATGTGTTTTTTTTATTTTTTACGTAACTTAGTAAAATTTGTTTTCGTGAGATGAGTTCTGATCGTTTATTTAGTAGTTTGTTTTGGTCTGGGAAGGCAATTATATCTATTTTCTCCTACAGACAGTTTACAGTTTTGGGATTTATTGTTGTAAGCTTATTCTCCATGAAATGCTTGGAAGTTTTTTTTTCTTTCTTTTTTAGTTTTTAATAACTCATATATGTTTAGAAAGCATTGTGCTGTTCGCTTATTTGCTATTTGTAAAGGACGGTTTGTGTGGGTAGTTTCTATGTTTCCAGTCTCTTTCAGTTACTCCTATGTATATTTTTTCTTTTTTATTTGCTGATTTTACTGTGGCCAGATATATTACATTGTACTGTCAGCAATTTCCATTTGAGTGACATTCGTTCTTTACTCTGCAGTTACACGTAGGTTTGATTTGCGCCGGTGGTTTGTTCGTTGTTTTCTTTTACTTGTGTTCTGTTTTATTTGTGTCATATTCTCGGTGGAACTATAACTGATCTTTATTATGTTTTTTAATACTTTGTGGAGAATGCTTGACGTGGGAGTTTAATGTATATTTTTTGTATGAGTTTAATGTATATTTTTTAACGTTTTTTTTAAGTTTTTGTTGTACGGTAAGTTTATTCATATGATGTTTCTTTTTCTGTTGGCTTTTTTGTGCTGAGTCGTGTGTGTGCGAGTGTTTAAAATATACTTAGAAATATTTTTCAGAAACTTTATTGCATTCGCTGGAAGATATGTTATATAACCTGGGGTTAACTGATTGTGGAACCTGCTTGATTAAAGTAAGCAGCAAAATATTTTTGTCATGGTAGGTGAGAGGTATATTGGAGTCGCAGAATTTGAGAAGAACATTAGCTTTGTCCAATTGGCTCTAGTTTTTAATATGTTGCTGAAATGTGTTTTTTGTGTTTGCACGCAGTGATACTAATTGGTTTACTATGTTACTAGTGGATGCTATTTAGGTGATTAATTGGTAAGCAAACAATGCTGAATAAATGCATCACTTTTATTTATGTTTTCTGATTGTATATAAATAATTAATATGTAAAGTACTACTATTTTAACAATGAACAAAGAAGAAGCGAAACACTTCCCAGTAGACTATTTACATTACTCGGACTATTGTCCTCATCTTTTTCTCCATATTTATTACAACATTTCGGTCGTTGTACGCTCCAGCCTTCTTCAGGTGGTTGGACCTAAAGAGTCTGAGTTCAATTAAAGCAGTGGAGAACTTACAGAGGGGAATTAATCGGAAATAATTGACATCCATTAAAACATGGGATGTGGAACTAGACCAGTCTACGCCAGTGAGCAAAATAAAGGGTTCAGTTCGACATTTCAACCACCTGAAGAAGGCCGGAGCGTACAACGGCCGAAATGTTGTACTGAAGGGCCGAAAAGTTGTAATAAATATGGCAACAAAGATGAAGACAATAGTCCGAATAATGTAAATAGTGTACATAATACCTCATCTCATTAATATAGACAGATACTGAAGGGCCAAAACGTTGTGATGAATATGGCTACAAAGATGAGGACAGTAGTCGGAATAATGTAAATAATGTACATAATACCTCATTTCAGAAATATAAACAGATACTGAAAGGCCGAATCTTTGTAATAAATATGGCGACAAAGATGAGGACAATAGTCCGAATAATGTAAATAGTGTACATAATACCTCATCTCAGAAATATAGACAGATACTGAAAGGCCGAAACGTTGTAATAAATATGGCGACAAAGATGAGGACAATAGTCCGAATAATGTAAATAATGTACATAATACCTCATCTCAGAAATATAGACAGATACTGAAAGGCCGAAACGTTGTAATAAATATGGCGACAAAGATGAGGACAATAGTCCGAATAATGTAAATAATGTACATAATACCTCATCTCAGAAATACAGACAGATACTTCCCAGTTGTTTCCTCCTTTATTACAAGAGATTAATAATAAAAAAATGATAAAATAAAAATATGATTTCAAATCCAATTCTACAATAAATGTAAACTAAAATATATGTAATTTAAGCAATTCAACATATCTTACAATCCCAATTTCACAAACTGTCCATGTAATTGTACTTTACTTCATCTGAAGAAACCTTCTCTTACTTGACCCCTTACTTATCTGAGTGCAATCACGCAGAAGCCCCCATCAGTAATTGGACATCATGTGAAAGCTCCATTGGCCTTTGTACCGTCCCTCCATGGTCTTGATGTCTTCGTGGAATCGTCCACTCTGTTTTTTTCGCTTATGTCATTGAGGTTTTCAGGGAATCTGTCTAAATGACTAAACAGAATTTGATACTCATACTTGTTTCAAGAACACGGAAGTTTTTTTTTAACATAATTTGGAATATTTCCTGGAATTACCTATTTTCCTTTTGCCCAGGATTGTCTTTCCCAACTGCCACAAAAGAATCCACGCAGCAGCCTCACTCTCATGTGAGAGACAACATTTTCATCGTTAATGCGTTTTTGTTTTTGTTTTATTTTTATTTGTGTCCCATCAAAAATTCCTGCCTTCAGTTTCTCATTACTTAGACCAGCAAGTTCTGAGTATATATATATAACTGAAGTGTGTGCCATCCTTATCCAATGATTTGATAAATTGTTTCATTAGGCCTACCTTGATATGTAATGGGAGCAGCATGTTGCAATCACAGTTAACCAGCTGTTCATTTCTGACATTTTTCATTCCCACAACAAACTCTTCATAAATTGGAAAATCTTTCATTTCCCAGTGCTAATCGTTGGCTCTGCTATCTCATAAACAAAGGAAACAAGGGTATTTGGTAAAACCACCTTGCTGCCCTAACAAAAAATTAACCACTTAAAAATGTACACAAATCATCCACATATGTTCTACGTAACAGTTTTTGTAGAACAATATTTACATTTGTGCAGTGCTCCTTCTAGATCGCTTAATTGCCAATTAGGACACAAGCAAACTTGCTGCTATTGTGCTACAATACACACTTCAAAATTCGTTTAGAGCTGTCAATAAATAAACGTCACTAAGCTGAATTCTACTTAGGCAGTCCGATTACCAGACGAAGGCCTTTGATGTCATCGCAAAAGACAACGTTGTCTTCACTAAAAAAAAATGAACAAGTTTCTCGTTTCTGTTAGCTTCAAAGTCAAGACCGCAATGTTCACTGAGACGGGAGACCTAAAATCTCAGCTGCCTCTTTTGACAAAGCTAGATCTCTAACCAAGTCATTCAGTTCTCCTTTTGTGAAAAGCTTTCCTTTTGCAATTTGAAAATCTCCCAGATAAGGATGATAGATACTACTAGTGATATTACGGCTGCTGTCGGCAGCTTCATCAATTGCTTCTGTAATATTCATAGTCTCATCATATTTATCACAATCAGTCAAAGAAACAAAAACTGGAACTAGAACACTACAACAATATGGAATTGGTCGTCTTGGAGAGATTCAATATCAGGACGTTGCCACGACATCTTGCGACGGTTCTATCCTATCATACAGTGGGGTTGAATAAGTGCTTGTACACATGAAATATTTCATATTTTTATTTGTAACATATTAAATTAACAAAACGGGAATATATCTACTGTATCAGATTGCATACTAAAAATGTATGCATATAAAACAAAATAATATTCCATGGTTAATAAAATATAGCAATATTTAAATTTTTAGGGGTTTAAAAATGATCGTACAGCAGAACAAAAACATGTTTTTTTCCATTTAATATTTTGTAGAAAAGCCTTTATTAAGTTCCACAGCAACCAATCTCTTCCTGTAGTCTTTAATTAACGATTCGCATACTTTAGTCGGTATTTTGTCCCATTCTTCCTGAGTAATTGTCTTCAGGTTTTTGATGTTTGTTGAACTTCTATTATGGATTTTATTTTTCAAAAACTGCCATAAATTCTCTATTGGATTCATATCCGCCGATTGATTGAGCTATTGTAAGATGTTAACGTTGTTATTAGCAAGCCAATTCTTCGTACTCTTAGCAGTATGCTTGGGATCATTGTCCTACCAGGAGGAAACCTAAGATTCTCTACAGAAAGCGATAAATTTAGAATTTGTTGATATTTTTCTGCATTCATTCTACTTTCTATAATTGCTAGTTTTCCAACACCTCGCATCGAAAAGCAGCCCAAAACCATGATACTACCCCCACCAAATTTGACAGTTTGTATAGTGTTCTTGGGTGCGTATGCTTCGCCGTCTTTCCTCTATACATGATTCAGGGAATTGCGACCGAACAACTCAATTTTACTCTCATCTGTCCAAAGAACTCTTTTCCTATAAGAATTTTCCTTATCTTTATGCTCTGTCGCAAATTTCAACCTGGCATCTCTATGCCGTTTCAGAAGGAGTGGTGTCTTTCGTGGGGAGCGCGACTTTATACCGTCTCTGCGTAGTTCATTACTAATTGTTTACTTAGTTACGTTATCTCCTGACGAACTCAGATCATTCTGAAGGTCTTGTCTGATGACCATTGAGTTATTTTGGACCTGTGGCATCAACTTTCTTCGTAATCTGGGAGAGATCTTCCTGGGAGCACCGAGTCTGCCTTTGTTCTCAACAGTATTACGTCTTTTAAATCTTGCAATAAATGAACCAATTGTTGAAAAAGGTATGCTCGTGTCACTGGAGATGTTTCTGTAACTTTTCCACTGTTCCATAGCTTAATAATTAGCTCTTTCTGAGCACAAGTCATTTCTTATGTCTAGCCATTATTAGAACCGTTATCAGTGAACAGTGACTGCAGAATGATCCAATTTTGAACTGAATGTTGCAATAGAGTTACTGAGAATATTCTAGAACAGTTTAGAATCTTCTACTTTGAAGTACAACCAAAATCTACCGTATTATAATGCAAAAATTGACAATGTACGAACACTTTTTCCACTATTCGAAATATAAAAAAAATTGTATAACTATCACTTATCGATGAATTTCTAATTTTAAATTGCAGATTCTGATTCTATGCTCCAAAATACATATATAACATTGTTATTCGAGGTTTTCATTTGCTATAAGCGAGAATAACAAACATTTGTTTGCTGTACGATCACTTATTCAACCCAACTGTATTCTACATATAGAAGTCGATATAGTCATGATGCAAGTTCTCACCACACAATTGGTACCCCGAACTTAATTGACTAGACTCTACCTTGGGCCCAGAAGTGAAAGGATTCAGTACAATTCTTACAAACATTGTGAGGAGCCCATGACTAATAATGTGTCTAATCCTATATTTATGAAAATTTTTATTTCATTAATGTTTTAATTGATCAGTAATAAATTTGACAAACATCCCAATGAAATAGCCACAAAACGGCATTCGGATCCACAATTATTTCCACTCAATAGAAATAATTAGAATAATTCAAAAGATAAACGTTACCCTCCCCACAGTAACAGTTAGAATAACATAGACCTACACCTAATGCATCACTGGCCAACATATATAAATAGTCGACCCACAACATAGCCCACATGGCCTGACTATTGCGTTTAAGCACGAGACAATCGCTGCTGGGTGTTGACTTCAATGTCCATTTTTATATTCGCATAAGCTCTATCACTTATATCGAGCTCTTTAACTCATAAACATAGCATACCATAAAACTATATTTTTATCATATATATATATATATGTGTGTTTGTGTGTGTATCATGCCATAAACTATATTTCTATTATATATATATATATATATATATATATATATATTTCATACCATAAAATATTATATTTCTATCATATATATATATATATATATATATATATATATATATATATATAGATAGATAGATAGATAGATAGATAGATAGATAGGAAAAGACCAATTTTGTAAGGCATTTTTAAAAGAAAAAGTTAAAAAAACAACCGGTTTCGTCCCAGGACTTATCAAGTTTATTTTTCTGGGAATAGAAAATTTAAAAAGCCTGTAAATTATTTTAAATTAACGAATGGATTGGAATGGAAGAGGAAAAAAAATGAATTTCAAGAAAACTAGAGTCCAATAAGCATTCCCTCTGTTTACAAAGGGAAGGCCTCACGGGATCTGATATACAAGGACTCTAAAACGTTGATGTGATATGAGGAGTGGGACCTAGATAAAATAAAATAAAAACGCTCCACACTAAAATAAACCACACATTTCCGACTATTTATTATATATGCTCAGCAATAGCAGAGCCAGAACTATTGGTTAGTTGGCACTTCCTGGCAGACGGATTCAAAATCCTGGGTGTGGGGGTAGATGTTGCTTTATTCTCGAATGCAAACGCTGGGACTTCCTCCTGATGTAATGAAGACAACAACTACACTTATATTGGTAAATCACTGAATTAAAATGATAGGGGGGGATGACGTCTTTACGAATGGAAGAGATAACAGGACGGGTAACAAACATTACCCTAACATTCGCCGAAAAATAACAGCTATTGATCAAACGTGAAATTCGTCTTGATAAACTCTCACCCTCTGTACCAATATAGGGAAGACGCAAATAAACCGGGAATTTATCAACAAAATGCGGCTTAACCCTATGGAATTTATTAATGACGTCTTGGATAACGGAGTAAAATGTCTAAAGGATATCCGTTTTTGGAAAGTGTCATTCTAACAATCTCAATTTCACCGCAGAGAAGGCCATCAGAACATAACTTAAATACCCTATGAATTAAGACCTTAATCAAATTAACCTTTCGTTGTCTGGGACAAAAAATGTCCTAACGCGTACAAAGACCTGATAAGGTAGCCTTCCTAAATACGGAAATCCCAAACTTGTCAATGATCCTATGAACAAGAACATCCAAAAAGGAAAGACAAGAATTGGTCTCCTTTTCTACGGTAAACTTACGAGCAGGATGGACAGAGTTTAATTTGGTGAGAAACTTGTCGTCTTCAGCCTCATTATTAAAGAGGTAGAAGGTATCATCCACATAACGATGATACATAAGAGGGCGACCAATACAAGAAAATAATGAATCCTCATGAAACCCGACAAAAATATTCGCTAACGCTGGACCCAAAGGCGAACCCATAGCTACCCCGTCGATACATAATATTATTCAAAACTAAATTCGACAGACGCGGTGGCGAACATCACAAGCTCAACAAATACACCCTCGGGAAAATCCAGAGGAGAGAAAGAGGTACGATACAGCATATTGCAACACATCTCAATAGTTTCAGACAGGGGAACACAGATAAACAAATGACAGATATCAAACGAACACATGAACCCACCATCAGTAGAAGAACTACGTATAATTTCACCAAAGGAAAAGGAATCTTTAATGCAGTAAGTACTGAAGTGCGACAAAACTGGTTGTAGCACTTTCGAGAGGCAACTAGCGACTTTATGCTGGGAAGACCCAATCATGGAAGAGAATGGGTCGTAAAGGGACACCGTCCTCATGGATTTTAGGTAACCCATACAACCGGGGACGAATGGACCCTGTGGATTTAATTAACTCTGAAATTTCACAGGAGAGTAAACAACTGTTGACCCACTTTAATCGTTGCCTTTGAAATTTGAAGAAGGATTACTGCCTAAATACGCAAATGTTATATATATATATATATATATATATATATATATATATATATATATATATATATATACTAGCAGTAGAGCCCGGCGTCGCCCGGGGATATAACAGTAAGGGATAGATCAAGTATCCACCATCGTAAAGACTGAACAATAAAATTGACAACGATTATTGTTTAAGGTTGACGGACACGCATGTCTTAATTAGTTTTTTTTTTTTTTACGAATTGGTCAAACCCAAACTCAAACAAAAACATTGTTTTCAATCGTTATGAGTCTCTACCGATTGAATAGAATTTTATTATAAACAATTGTCTTGTAAATGGAATTTTTAAAGCATTCTGAATGTAAAAATAAAGTAAAAAGTGTGCAAGACAATAAGAAACACTACATGCCAAAAAAAAAAGAAGGGAAGTTTTGTTGAAATCGGTTGAAAAATGTATGTAGCCTTTCTGTAATCTTTTAGTTTTACAATTTATGATTTTTACTTATTGAATACAGTAAAAAAAATTGCATATTTTGCTTGTGGTGATTCATAATTAGAATTCTGATTTGAATATTTTCCACTCGTTGTTTCTAATACAAAAAATATTAACTTTATTTGGGTTTATGAATTATGATCTAACAAATCTTATTCATTTAGTAGCCTTTCTGTAATAATAATCTTTTACAATTTATGATTTTTACTTATTGAATACAGTAAAAAAAATTGGACACCATGTGTATTTAAAGTAGTTTCCCGTTCCGGTTATTATTTTTAGTTAGGACTTGTGTATGTTTAGATTTCATTATCTTTCCCTAAAGATAAAGAATTTATTCCGATGTTTGTATTCGTACAATCAGTAGGGATCGTTAGATTATTGTTTAAGCTTGACGGACACGCATGTCTTAATTAGTTTTTTTTTACGAATTGGTCAAACCCAAACTCAAACAATTGTTTTCAATCGTTATGAGTCTCCCGATTGAATAGAATTTTATGAACAATTGTCTTGTAAATGGAATTTTTAAAGCATTCTGAATGTTAAAAATAAAGAAAAAAGTGGGCAAGAGAATAAGAAATATTACCTGCCAAAAAAAAAAGTGAAGTTTTGTTTTATCGGCTGAAAAATATAGGAAATCCGCTCCCATATTTAAAGGAACCCACACACACAAACAACCCGATGTGAGTTGTCCCCTCTTCCATTTTCACGATGTCTCTTAATCGTGTTTTCAAATTGATTTTGTGCAAAAACAATTATATTTTCCCCATTTTTGGCGCTGTTAGAACCACCACAAGGTAATTTTATGTAGTCTTGTGAAGTTTTGTTGAAATCAGTTGAAAAATGTAGGAATCCGATCCAATATAAAACGTTACAGACACACACATACACAATCTGCGTTTTATAATATAATATATATATATATATATATATATATATATATATATATATATATATATATATATAGCATACTATCATGGACACGTAAAGGGTTTGGCCTCGACTACTCCTAAAAATCCTAGCCACCCCATCACGATCCACTTACAAACTAAAATTTATTAAATAATAGAAATCCCCCTAAAAAGAATGAGATAGAAATCGCATTGCCTTTTAAACCAAGAACTTAACACAATACCATTCTCAAAGAAAAATACGGCGTTAAAACAAAAACCTGTTCCCCGCAACACTAGGAATTAGACGACTTCGAGATAGATTTGATTAACTTAGTAAGAAACATAAAAATCCACAAAAAATTCTTCCAGAAAAAAAATACTGAAAGGAGATATAAGCAAAATTAAACAATTCGCCTAATGTATTTATTGCAGCGCACAGACGTAGACATTTATAGGAGGTAAGCCTCCAAAACACAAGAAACGACTCAAGGACAGCATAACTAATACAGAAAAGGCACCAAAAGCAGCACAATACGATCTTAACATGAAAGCTAAAAGAATCCCGTAACATTAGAGAAAGACGAACGAATAAATTGCATCGATGAATCACAAGCATTTATCACACTGAAAGATGACAATTTTTCAGAAGAAACCCAACAGATAGACTTATAAACAAACAAAAGTGAACAAAGTAAAACAGAATGAATTGATTCATTTTCGATGCATGAAGGTTCAACATTATCTTCCAACATTCATGCCCTACATGTGTTTGTTCTTTTGATGGTCTTTAAGTACAGCTTGAGAATGCGCAAAACATTCCACATACAGGAAAATTTATAAGTCAGTAGCAATATTTAAGCCGTGTTTAGTATCTGTTTCTTAGTAAGTACTAAGAATTCAGTACTTCACCTCTCAAAAATTGGAATACTTTTTATGTTCCCAACCTACACGTTACACGATAAGAAGCCACTTTCTACTAGAATTTTCTTGTCATGCATTTATAATTTGTTAGATTTAACTATGTAAGACATTTTTTATTTGTTTTTAATTATTTACAATAAACAACATATATGTTTATATAGGATAAAGATACAACGTCAATATGAGCTTATAATATATCTCCTTTTTTATGTGTGTCAGATTCTATTTTACAAATTAAAACGCTAAGAAATAATATATTTTAGTAACACAATATTCCATATATATCATCATTTTATAGGATACATATTCATCTAGGGTCTTTGATATTATTTTTTTGTATTTTTTTCATTCATTGATATTTTTCTAATATTTCAACTTTAACTTTACAATAGATCTTATTGCTTTGGATAGATCTTTGCTTGAATATTTTTTTCTTTTTTCTGCGTATCTCTTAATGGTTGACGTCAAGTCTACTTTTGGATTCGTATCTGGAGAAGCCGTAGGCCATTGCATTAATTTATTTATTTGCTATAAATATATTCTTTAGTTTAAAGTTTCTTTGTTCTGACTTGTGTTACTCAAAAATATGTATCGTCTAAATACTTAGAATAATTCGCTGAAATTATCTTGTCACCTGCATCAATTTTTAAATCGTACGAAAAGTAATAGCTGAAAGATTTATTCAAACAAGCGTTATTGACTATTTCCAGGAAGGATCGAGCATTTTACTCTGCCTCCAGTTCGACACTCATCCCTAGTATTTACTGTTGAGAATCGCCTCCGCTTGGTGGGTCACGTTTCCCGAATATGTCACGCTCGATATCCACTTATCATCATATTTGGAGAATTCACCAGCAGCAGGAGGCTACAGGGAGGCGCAAAAAGACGCTTCAAGAATCAGCTGAAGACATCCACGACACAGGCCAAAAACGACGGTGAGACCTGGGAAACCGTTGCCGAAAATCAGCCTTTTTGGCGTAGGATTATCCGAGGGTGGGGGCGCGAGACTTTCGAGTCCAAGTGTCAAAAGGAAGAGAGGAGTATATGCGACGTGCAATCAGGGAGTCCAGGCTCGCCCAGCCGCGTCCATCACCCACACTCCTTTGGGACTCCTGCTCACAACTCTTAATGAGTAGGCTGGGCCTTCACCGCCATTTCCACCACCAGAGGAGAGAAATAGAATAGGGAGGAAGGATAACAATCCCGATGAAAGGATGTGAGCCTGTGCCGATAACGACTGTTGAGAAATAAGTTTTCAAGTACTTTTGTCAAATATAAACATTTCTCTTTGTGAAGTTTTCTCAAACATGGCGGTTTCGTTGTTATCTTTTCTTTAGTTGATATTCTTAATGTTCTACATCTTTTCACTCTGTTTACATCAGCAACACCAGTTTGTTTAAACAATTTCTTGATGTCTGTCTATATTTCTGAGATGAGGTATTATGTACACTATTTACATTATTCGGACTATTGTCCTCATCTTCGTCGCCATATTTATCAAAACGTTTCGGCCGGTGTACGCTCCGGCCTTCTTCAGGTGGTCTACCCCGGTGAGCGAAATAAAGGGTTCAGTTCGACAGTCCAACCACCTGAAGAAGGCCGGGGCGCACAACGGCCGAAACGTTGTGATAAATATGGCGACAAAGATGAAGACATTAGTCCGAATAATGTAAATAATTTCTTGGTGGTTAGTCGCCATTTCTTCTTTTAACCCTTTTAATGTTTTTTCTTAGTCAGACCTCCATCATGTTCAAGGACACCTGAAAGAAGTACTGAAACTGACAGGCATCGATTCTGGTAGCTCGGAGCAGCCAGTAGACGATTTCCGCGTCCGCTGGCTCTATGCTGTTCGAAGAGGGATCATGAAGTGCGGGAAGAGTGAAACGAACTGTTGAATGGAGAAACAGAGAGAGCACTCTCAGACTTTCATTCCACATTCCAGCTTCATCTACCATACTTCCAGGATAAGATGGCAAGCCCCCTCCCACAAAAGCTGCTCACAAAAAAATTTAAAAAAAAAAGTGTCATCGTTCCTTCGGGAGATAAATGAAAGTCTGCTTACTAATAAATCTTGTAAGATCTCTTTTTTTAACATTACAAATAACTTTTTCGTTGGTATTATTTTGTCAGTAATGGATCTCTGATTATTTGTCAACATTTTTGCAATTTCAAAGCGGTGTTTCTATCACTCAATAATATCTTGTTTCCTTTTTAATCTTATATTTATATTATGACCCATGTAAACTTTTATAGTTGAGAAATGAAAAGGATGAAAATCTATAACTGGACGATAATACACATAGACATACATACACATACACTATACATAATACGCATACACATACATACACCTGCGGGCGCGCTTACCTATATACACAACCCTCGAGGTGCATAAATATTTCTCATATCATCGAATAAGTTGAGGGAAAAGATTATAAGATCAATAATCTACTGGATGGATTTATCCTTAGAATTTAACTATATCGTGAAGATTTTACAAACATCGTTTTGCTTTCACCGTTCAATCCATTTTTCGCATATTGCTTTTCTTCCCATTTTCCATTTTTCTTCCCATTTTGCCTTTTCTTCCCATTTTCATTTTTCTTCCCATTTTCCTTTTTCTTCGAACTTTTTCTTTTTCTTCCCATTTCCCCTTTTCTTCCCATGTTGTTTTTTCTTTCCATTTTCTTCGCATTTTCCTTTTTCTTCCCATTTTCCTTATTCTTCGCATTTTCCCTTTTCTTCCCATTTTGCTTTTTCTTCCCGTTTTCCTTTTTTTTCCATTTTGCTTTTTCTTCACATTAACTTATTTCTTCGCATTTTCCAGTTTCTTCCCATTTTCCTGTTTATTCCTATTTTCCATGTTCTTCCCATTTTCCTTTTTCTTTGCATTTTTCATTTTCTTCTCATTTTCCATTTCTTTCCCATTTCCCTTTTTCTCCCCATTTTGCTTTTTCTTCCCACTTTCATTTTTCTTCCCACTTTGCTTTTTCTTCCCATTTTACTTTTTCCTTCCCATTTTCTATTTTTTTACATTTTTCTTTTTCTTCCCATTTTCCTTCTTCCTTCCCATTTTCCATTTTCTTCCCATTTCCCTTTTACTTCCCATTTTCCATTTTCTTCCCATTTTCCTTTTTCTTCGCATTTTCCATTTTCTTCACGTCTTCATTTATCTTCCTATTTTCCTTTTTCTCCCCATTTTCGATTCTCTTCACATTTTCCTTTTTCTTCTCATTTTGGTTTTTCTTCCCATTTACATTTTTCCCATTTTTCTTTTTCTTCCCATTTTCCCTTTTCTTTCCATTTTCCTTTTTCTTCCCATTTTCATTTTTCTTTACTTGTTGCTTTTTCTTCGTATGTTGTTTTTATTTGTACATTTCTTTTTTCTTCGCATTTTTTCTTTTTCTTCCCATTTTCCTCGTTTCGCATTTTCCTTTTTCTTTTATTTTCCTTTTGCTTCGCATGTTGCTTTTTCTTCGCATGTTGTTTTTTCTTTCTATATTCCTTTTTTCTTCACATTTTTCTTCGTATTTTCAATTTTTGCCCATTTAAGTTTTCTTAGCATGTTACTTGTTTCTTCTCATGTTTCTTTTTCTTCTCATTTTCTTTTTCGTTCTTATTTTCCTTTTTCTTCGCATTTTCATTTCTCTTCCCATTTTCCTTTTTCTTGGCCTATTCCTTCTTCTTTGCATTTCCCTTTTTCTTTGCATTTTCATTTTTTACTTTAAATTTTCGTTTTCTTCGCAAGTTACTTTTTCTTCACATATTCCTTTTTCTTCGCATGTTACTTTTTCTTCCCATTTTCATTTTTCTTCGCATTTTCTTTTTTTCTCCTCATTTTTCCTTTTCTTCCCATTTTCCTTTTTCTTCGCATTTAATTTTTCTTTGCATTTTTCCTTTTTCTTCGCATTTTTTTCTCTGCATTTTCCTTTTTGTTCGATTTTCGCTTTTCCTCCCATTTTCTTTTTCTTCCCGTTTTCCTTTTTCTTCGCATTTTCGTTTTTCTTTGCATTTTTCCTTGTTATTGGCATTTTTTCTTTGCATTTTCCTTTTTGTACGATTTCCGCTTTTCCTCCCATTTTCTTTTTTTCTTCCCATTTCCCTTTTTCTTCATGTTTTTCTTTTTCATCACATTTTCCTTTTTCTTGGCATTTTCTTTTTTCTTCCTGTTTTTCCTTTTTCTTCTCATTTGCCATAGAAACTAGTCTTTAAGAAGTCAGATATATATTGTATTCATTTTGTGACACTATTCAGGGTTGCGAGAAAGAAAAAAAAGGCGAGAATTAAATTTAGGTGATAAGAAGCCATCACGAAAAGGACACTAAGCGATGTTATTTTTTTAACAAAGAAAAGTGGAAAGATTTTATTTTCATTAGCGAAGAGAGTAAGGCACCAGATTTAATTTGATTTATGACGACGCACCGAATAAGATATAGCTATCTGCCAATGGCAATAAGGAAAATTTCAGTTTGGTCAAATGGCCTACGAAACAGAAACTAAGAGATAAAAATTAATTGGGTCGCGAAAGAAAATGCCCTCTGGGCCTCCCGCAGAATGCTGGGAGATAAAAATTAATTAGGTCTAGCTCTGACCGAAACCAAAATGTCCGTTGGACCCACCCCGATATCATTTGGGAAAAACACCTGTTTTATGTCGAAGCTGGCCACGATAGAAGAATTATTTTATCAAAACGAATAATTGACTGGAACGTGGATATCGCCGGATGACCACCCACTTGTTTGGCGAAGGTCCCGAGTGATGAATCCCAGGTGACATTCATGATAAAATTGAGATTAAGAGACCACACTACGGGTCGTATTGGGTTGTTGTCGGGCAGAAGAAAGGAAAGAAAAGAAAGAAAAGAAAGGAAAAGAAAAAGGAAGATATTTTTTTTTCTCTGAGCAAGATTTTTTTTTAAACCGAGGCCAGTCTAGCCACACCCACACTGCTGGGCGGTCATTGGCTGAATGGTGGCGTGAGCGGCAGGCGAAGGTAATCATGTGAAGAAGGAGGGGAGGCCTGTTAATGCCCCCCCTGAAGGGATCGGTGTGAGATGCCACTGTGAGAGAGAGAGGGGAAACCTGTTGACGCCCCCTGAAGGGATTGGGTGAGATACCCATATGAAAAAGGAAGAATCTGGAAGGACTTCCAAAAATGGAAAATAAAAAAAATTTTCCTGACCGAAAACAAAGAAGTGGATTTTGGATTTAGAATTATCAAGGAACCTCAAACCCCGACAAGCCCACCCCGGTTTTGGTCGGCGACCATATAAGCAGAGTCACAACGAGTTGCGGCAGTTGAGTTGAGTCGAGTTCGCAGCTGAGCAGTTGGGGTTAGACAGACATGCAAGCAGTTGGAGTGAGCTGATAGCTCGCAGACGCCTCGCAGGAGACTGACTGAGATCCACGCAATTCCGAACTCAACTTCTAACCAAGAACAATTTATTTTTGAAGAACGACTTAGACTCACACCACCAAAACAAATTTACGAATATCGCCTGAAGATACACCAAGAACCAGTTTATTAAAGAACAAACAATTTAAGATGTTAAGACTCGCATAACAAACACAAAGTGTCACGAATCCATACAGCGGTTTGGGAGAAAGACGCAGTCCTGTATTCAGAAACCAGATATAAAATATTGTTATCCTTTTTTAACACATCTGAACTTTTCAAGTTATTACTTTATTTTCTTTTACATATACCTGTGCGGTGTTGCCCTTGTCCGGACTCAGCTTGCATTACGGCCCGGCGTCTGATTGATTTCGTCTACCTAAGATCAAATCACAACGTGGGTAGGTTAGACTAGAAATCAAAACAGTTACTTCGGTAACCAGACGTTGGAGGCGAGCTGGGAACGACAAGGCTGATACCGAATCTAACCAGATTCCCATCCGAATCAGCAAATGGTTAGAACGTCACGTTTGGTGCCGCGAACAATACCAAGTCACATAGGTCGTCACAGGACAGAATAGGACGGCGACGGCGCGGAGACAGTCAGGGTGACGTCATAACTGGCGCCGCGACTAGGACAGCACGGCGGGCGCGGCCAGGCAGACGTCACATTTGGCGCAGCGACACCGGGGGACGTCACAATTTATTTCATATACTTTTAAATTAATTGGAATAACTACCTGTTGTAGACTAGCTAGCACCCCTTCAGCACTCTACCAGACCACCTGGCTCATAACCTTACATAGTCTACAATTAAGGACTTCAGCGGTTGATTAATATCTAGCTTGCAACAATTCAGCACTCTACCAGATGACCTGGCTCATAGCCTTAAATAGTCTACGATTAATGACTTAGAGATTTGATTAATAATTTGATAATAAGCTGATTCATATTCGTTTTGCTATACAACATTTGACCGTCTTCTATCCCTTGTAAGTTGTCTTGTTAATTGATTTGTAACTTATTGTTCTGTGTTTTTTTGTATGTATCCGTTAGCATCGCATACTGGTGCTGAATAAATATAGTAAGCAGTCATTCTTCTCTGTGTATCATTCACATCGACGATACAACACTACCAATGATGAAAATTTCATGCAGATTAAAAGAGAACAATAGATAGGCTCAGCTACATTTTCTTTAAATATGAGCAAATGGATGCAGATATGCTGATATGCATCCCTTATGGATATTCATGTGAAGCAGCACATCCCCATTGCACTAACGGGTGGGGGATCGTGGCTCGGGGTACCACCCATGTTGCCTTTAAGACACTGGCTTTTGGCGATTTTTACTTCTTGCCTCGTGTTAAACTAACCTAGCGCGATATTTGTATTGTTTGTTGCCATGATTGTGGGTTTACAGAAGGATATTGAGAATTCCATGGACAGCGCGAACACTCAGCAAGGATGTGTTAAAGAATATGGAAACAGAAAGAATACTTATAATGAAAATCAGAAAGAGACAGCTGAAATACTTCGGACACATAATGCGGAAGGAGTGCTCGGAAAACTTAACCCACACAGGGCATATTGAAGACAAGATAGATAGGGTGAACGCTGCGAGAGCCACATACCTGACGAATTGATGGCTGAACGGGGGATCAGGTGTCTTAGCAAAACGAGAAAACTGCTAAGAGCCACACGAGATAGATAGATAGATAGATAGATAGATAGATAGATAGATAGTTGTGGAGAGCCATGATCACCTACGTCTTAAGGTTACGCGACACAAAGAAGAAGAAGAAGAAGGAGGAGGAGGAGGAGGAGGAAGGTTAAGAAGAAGAAGGAGAAGATGAAGGAAGAGGAGAAGAAGTGTGATAT
This sequence comes from Acanthosepion pharaonis, assembly GCA_903632075.3. Classification (NCBI taxonomy): domain Eukaryota; kingdom Metazoa; phylum Mollusca; class Cephalopoda; order Sepiida; family Sepiidae; genus Acanthosepion; species Acanthosepion pharaonis. Next base: position 882,057 of record CAHIKZ030000249.1, on the reverse strand, counting down.
TTTCTATGATGGGATGAGTCAATTAAATACTATCCGTTCTAATTCATCGATTTCATTCGTTACCGAAAACGCAATCACGATTTTAAAAAAATGATCTTTTTGGCAATTCCAGTTCTTCAAAAGTATCGAATAGAAAAAATCTCTTTTTAAAATAACTGAAATATTTGCCTTGGCAATGATTTGAACACTAGCAACTGCCGGTAAAAGTAAAACCATTGCAATTTAAATCGGTAGGATGACCTACCGACTGATGGTTTTGTAAATTGGGGCTGAGTAGATTGCATTACGTTGCATTTCAAATTTCCATCAAGCAAAAAAGTTGAGCACATCAAAAAGAAATTGTATCTGGCAAATAAAAACATTTTATCTTTTAAATCTTGAAAGCTGTTAATATCTCTTAATGAAAGGCAATATTTATTTACATTTTTTACTTTTTTGATTTAATTCTTTTTTTGCCATTTTTTCGTCTTTCTTTCCACTTCTTTCTTGTTTTCATATCGTTTTTTTCCTTCATATCGTTTTTTTCCTTCATATCGTTTTTTTTCCTTCATATCGTTTTTTTCCTTCTTTCTGTTTACGTTTTCACTCAATTCTTTCTTTAATCTTCTTTTACCAGAACGGAAGTGTTTAAACTTTCTTTCATTCTTACCAGGTTTTTGGATTTTATTTTTAAAGATATACTTCAGTCTGAATCTATTAATTGTAGCTTCTTTCTTTTTTCCTCTCTTTCTATCTTTCTTTCCTTCCTTCCCTCCTTCCCACATTTTCTTCAGTTTTGGTTATTTATTTTAGATTTGTCTTCTCAGATTTTTCGTTTATTTCTTTTTCTTTCATTCATTTTCCTTCATTTCTTTTTCTGTTATTTACTTTCTGCCTTTCTTTTTGTTTTTTCTTCTTCTTTCTTTTGTCCTTTGTTTCTTTCTGTTCTCGTTTTCTTATTTTCTTTCGTTTTTTCTTACTTTCTTTCTTCGTCCTTTCATTTTTTCTTTCCTTCTTTCATTTTTCATTGAATATTTTTTTCTTTTGCAGTTTCTTTCTGTCTTTATTGAATGTTTGTTTTCTTTCCTTTTTTTTCTTTTCTACTTTTTCATTCTTTCTTTCTTTTTCCTTTCTTTCTTTCTTTCTTTCTTTTTTTCTTCCTTTCTTTGTGTTTTGATTGAATGTTTATTTTGTTTCTTTTTACTTTTGTACTTTTCTTTCTTTCTTTCTTTCTTTCTTTCTTTCTTTCTTTCACATTACCCAGACCTTTCTCGCATCTATTTTTCTTCTTTCTGTGTCTTTTTCTTTTTTCTTTTTTCTTATAGTTTTCTTTCTTTTTCTTGTTTTTAATTTATTCTTTCCTATCATTTCCCTGCGCACACTTTTCATTAAATGTTTTTGCATTATTTTTCGAGTACAATTTACCAGAAATTCTATCAAACGTGTATAAATGAATAAAAAATTTTCGCACACAGATACGCATGTATGTATGCATGTATGTATGTATGTATGTATGTGTATATCTAAACGTATCCTACTTAACTTACACGTCGTTTTCTTCAAGTTAATTTACGAGAACAATTATTTAAAAGAAATTTAATTTTCAGTTTTCACTATCTTTTGTGCTTTACATTTTGCCTGGGAATAATTTGAAGTTTGCATCAATTTTAATACAAATATAGAAAAGAAAATATTAAAAAGTCTTTCTTTCTTTCTCTCTTTTCTTTTCATGTCTTTTTTCATATATATATATATATATATATATATATATATATATATATATATATATATAAATAAAAATGTCTTTATAAATAAATTGTGTGTCTGTATGGCATATATATATATATATATATATATACATTCAGGGAGATTGGGTTTATAAATCTTATTTTTAAGGTTTGTCTTCAAATGACGTTTTTAAAAGAAAGACAAGGTCACACACACACACACACACACACACACACATATATATATATATATATATATATATATGAAAATAGGTCTGTAGAGAAAATATATATATATGGCATTTATTTTCTCTCTTTTCGTTACACACATTAAAATATAATATATATATTATATATAAATATATACAAACTTAGCATTAAAAGACATTCATATCAAATGACACAAACACACACACACACACACATATATATATATATATATATATATATATATATATATATATATATATATATATATATATTTTAGCTTATGAAAAACTAGGTAATCCGTATGGGTAGACTCAAGGAGGATAAAATCCAGAGAGCTCAATGTAAATCCAGAGCAAATAATTTAAATAAAAACAGACCACTTTAATGTTCTATGTAATAAATCATCTCACCACAGCCCTTTTAAAGGACTGCGGATCATTAGACTTTACTTCCAAAGGTTGAAACGAAAAATGAATTTTTGACGGGCCGTATTAAACATATATAAATTAACGAAGTGAGGAAGTGAGGGAGGGGAGAGAAGACATGAGTGAGTTAGATGTAATTTAATATTTCTATTCTTTCATACTGGAAATTACTTGAGGAGGTCCAGACATTGACACATTTAAACGGTTAACTTAACGGAAGTTATATATTGATATAGAAGGGGTAGAGAAGAAAATGACATAAAAAGAAAAAAGAGAAGGAAGTCATGAGAGAAGCTGTCACTAATTTTATATATATATATATATATATATATATATATATATATATATATATATATATTTATTAAAGACATTTTTTTGTTTTAACATTGTTATTTATAGATACAAGTATTTAAGAAATGCTCTTTTATGATAAACAGTATTAAATAACATTTACCGGCCTGAATGTCGGTAATTTTCATATTTAATATTCGTTTTTGACAAACATTTCTTTGAAAATTTCTCGGACATTCAATCTATAAATAACAAACGTTAAACATAAAAAAATGTCTTTAATAAATAAATTGTCGGACCTTGTCCATTTCTTAATATATGACGTCAAGTGCCAGGGTACGACTGACCTTTCGGTTGTTGCTCTACAAGAATGATTCGGTCACTATTTATAATGGCAAGGATGCCACTGGTCGGGTGCTGAGAAAGTTCTCCCATAATAATGCAATTGGTAACAAGCTATTCATAGAATCAACAACAAATGATATATATATATATATATATATATATATATATATATATGATTAAACAGGTACCTCCACTAGATTTATCTGGTAATTAGAGTTGTTTGACAACCATTAGAACTATAAACAAGTGCTTTCAACTAAGGGATAAACCTTCTTGTGACCTCAACGTCCATCTACACAAAATGTAGATCAGGATCCATAACCATTGCGGTGGTGAGACGCCACTTCTGGGTGGATGACTTCCTAAAGTGAATTCAACGGTCACCTGTCCATGCTATAGTTTGACCACGAGAAACAAATTTCAGCCATGTCTCCTTGTCTGAGAACCGCTACGCCTTTCAATGTAGATATACAGGTTACTATTTGGTGGTCACTTTTTGAGCGGATATTATCGAGCAAGTGCCTATTGATGCGAGTGTTATTCGAAGGCGTCTGACACCAGTATTGTTCAACGGCGTTACTATAGTTGAATCTGCGATTACACAGTCTCTACTACAACAAGCATTACGAAAGTGACAACGAGCATTCGTTGACGATAAAAAAGTGGCAACGAGTGTTCGTTGAAATCACAAAACATTTACATAATAAACAGTATTAAACAAAATTTACTGGTCTGAATGTCCGAGAAATTTTCATAGAAAATATTCCTCCTCCGACAGGAATTGAACCTGTATCCTAGTTTAAAGACAGTAAAATCGACCTTACTAGCCGAACGCTCCTCTGTGGCAGAAACGGTTAAGGCACGTCAGGCTATATGACGGTTCCGTATAGGATACAGGTTCGATTCCTGTCGGAGAACGAATATTTTCTATGAAAATTTCTCGGACATTCAGACCAGTAAATTTTGTTTAATAATGTTTATTATAAACAGAGCATTTACTTAAATATTTGTATCTATAAACAGAATGTATAAACATAAAAATGTCTTAAAATATATATATATATATATAATAACTTGGAGCTATTTTAAATGTGAATTAAGTTTAAGCGTCTAATGATCTTTTTTTTTTTTTTTTTTCAAATTTAACAACCAATTTAAACCATGGAAAGATTAACAATCAACCAACGTGTTAAAGTTATCGAATTCTATTACTAAAATGGACTTTCAAACAGAATTTAAATGAGAAGTTCCCAGGTCGCATCATCTGTCGAAACAGCAAAGAGAATTGGCCACCACAATCATGCGACTTGACACCTTTAGATTTCTTCCTTTAGGGTCATCTCAAAAGTAAGGTCAATGCCAACAAGCCAACAACAATTCAACAGCTGAAGGATGAGATAATGAAGCATATTGGTGAGATTGAGGAGCAACTATGCAGAGACGTCTTCAAAAATTTTAATCATCGAGTGGAAGTGTGCCGTCGAAGGCTTGGCGGACATTTGGACGATATTATTTTTCACACATAATTGAAATGACTTAACTAATATGATCCAATAGAGAAATGAATAAAATTTCACCAA
>CAHIKZ030000249.1:837500-872500 GCA_903632075.3 Acanthosepion pharaonis | reverse complement strand
AAATACATTATGCGGAATTCATTCCACCAGAAATTTGGAAAGAGTATGCTATATTTCTTGGCATTCGCGCCGGAAGATCCATTACGAACATTTCAGAGGGATTGAAAAGTCAGAAGACGCAGGAAAATATATCTGGGCTATCTTTGACGTTTTGCTTACAAAGAAAGACAAAAAAAAAAAAACAGCACAAGACTTGAAGTAAACATTCGCTTAGACAGCCATGCAATTTACAAACTCACTCATTAGCAGGAGTGGGCTTGATGTCATATAATAAGTTTTCAAGCTTCTCTCGGTAGATCAATTACGACATAAAAGTAAGTTCGATCTTAACAGGGATCAAAATAATTTCGACTGTGTGTCACATCTCAGCTACGCCAATAGGGTATCGCTGACAATAGGGACATATTGTTTACTAATTTACATAAAAGTAGTCGTCCTGGGTATGACGATAAACTGCACCCGGCAGCCAGGCATCTAATCGGGTGGCTTTTGAGGAACGTGAACCACGTCTTAATTGCTGTTGTTCCCATGTCCATCCTGACACGAGGTGGTAGCACCTGTTAGGGTCCCAGCTATGGGTAAATAGTTAACCCCCCCCAAACTGGGATCAAAACATTATGAAAGTATAAAAATATATTTTTATATTAAAGATACCAGCAATATATTTTCATAGTATAAATTAGAAGCAAAACATTTTTGTAAAAGAAATTACAAATTCTATAAATTCTACAAATTGAGAAACTTAAATTAAATGACCCATTGATATGCCGATAAACAAACTTATTCCCGATATATTAAAATATATGCCAGTATTTCCATTTTATTGTAAATAATCACATACACACACTTATATATATATATATATATATATATATATATATATATATATATATATATATATATATATATATATATATATATATATATATATATATATATATATGAAGTCTGCTTGATGTCGGCATTAATGCGTTTTATGAAATGCTTCCATAAAAAGAAATTTATTTATGCACTTATGAGCGAATTCTTTTTAGAAAGCTAACTTCACAATATTACTTCAATTATAACACATGATTATGTGTGATCATGTGTGTATATTCATCTATCTGCGCAGATGTGTTTATATTTAAGCTAATATAAATATTCATATATCAATGAGAGCGTATGAATTTTTGCATTTTTACACTTAAAAAGATTTGAAAATGCGTAAAAAAAGAAAACATTCACTTTACACACACAGACTTATATATATATATATATATATATATATATATATATATATATATATATATATATATAAGTAACGAATGAAATTAATATATTATATTTGAAAGCAAAATAAAATGCTTCAGCGCTGAAAGGTGGTAAAATGCTGGATTGACTTCCAACTGACTACAAATGAGAAATTCGAAATTAAAAATTGCTATGAAAATAAATTTCAAAAAGAGCGAGGAAAATTTCTTTTTAAAATATTCGCATTTTTTTTTTAATTTTATTTTGGCTTTCTTTTTAAAAGTCGTAAGTAAATAAATGTTTATTTTCAACAGAAATTTCGATATTGCATTTGGAGTTTGCTAATCGAGGCTTTTTCTATGATATTTTCTGCCTTTTGCGATGTTTTTATCATTTCTTTATCCAGTTTCTGGATGTTATTTTTTTCTTGGAAATCCGATATGATTACCTTTGCAATTACTGTGCTACATATTCCACTATCTTTTAAACATTATTATTATTATTATTATTATTATTATTATTATTATTATTATTATATTCTTTGAATTCTTTTTAACCAAATTTGGTCTTTTAGCTTGAACTATGCTCCCGGCATGTGTCATGAAGTCATCATTATTATTATTATTATTATTATTATTATTATTATTATTATTATTATTATTATTATTGTTGTTGTTGTTCTTTTATTTCCTTTGATTTTTGTTGTATACTCATTTCCTTCTGGGTCTTATCTAAAGACCTAATGGTATCATGACATTTCCCATTGATCTTCATTTAAAAAAACAAAACAAAAATCATTTCACACACATTTTACAAAGATAAAGCGTAGGTCTGAACTGGACTGGGGAGTTCAATTTTTTGATTCTCTTTACGGCTTCGGCTATCAGGTAACCCTTCAATTAGTTTACCAGAATATTTTCTAATCAAACCGAGGGTTCTAACCTCAACGGGAATTATTGGTGTCCTCATATGGCACATTTTTTCAAATTTCTTTTATTATTATTATTATTATTATTATTATTATTATTATTATTATTATTATTTTATTTCCTTTCGGGTGTGTACACATTTCTTTCTGGGTCCCAACCAGAGACCTAAGGTTAAAAATTGTATTATGATATCTTCCACTGACCAATTAAAAAACATATTTTACATAGATAAATCCCTTCGTAAGGTATGGGCTGTACTCGTGAGAACAATTTTTTTTTGTATTTTTTAAGTCATGGCTTACGAGGTATTCCCTTCAATTAGTCTACTGGAATCTTTTCCAACCAATCTGAGTACTTCAACTACAACAAGGATTGTTGATGTTCCCATGTGCCACATTTATTATTATTAGTATTATTATTATTAGTAGTAGTAGTAGTAGTACCACTACTAGTAGTAATATTTTGAGATTTCCTCTTCGAGAACATTGTATTTTGATAGTCTTTTGAAGATCTTTTACAGGAATTGGCATGTCAATAAGAAATCCCATTCTGTTTTTGTTCTGTCTGTGTTTATTTTAAAGTTCCATAATTTTTTTACAGGTCCTATCTTTGTAACCCGGTCTGGGTAAGTTTCATATCAGTTTCCTTTATGTCAAAGTTCCATATTTCCCAGTGCAGATATTCTCCCACTCTGTCATGCCGAGTTTATATACAGAAGATTCTCAGACTGTGATACAAGATGGCCAATTGTTTCTGGATATTTAGAAAAGAATCTGTATTTCGGGTTAACACAATTTTTTAGTATGTGTGCTTGGCAATTTCTAGTTAGCGAGCATTGGTCCCGTGCAAAAAGAATAAAACCCTCGTCTTCAGCTTTTAATCTTGCACTACGAAGACAATAATGAGTACATGGTTTGTCTACATCAGATCGTTTGGTACAGGCTGAGTATTAACCATGAAGAGGCTTATCTTGCCATCGTTTATGCATCTGGAATATCGCATTTGCAGCTGCAATAGGTGTATTATGTCTTATTTGCACTTTCTCACCCACTTGGAATTCATTTTGAATTTGTTGGCTTCCTTTATAAAGTTTCATATTTCGTTCTTTGACACAGACTATCATCCAGACTTCTATAGTTTCAAGGTATCTTTGAAGAGCGATTGTTATAATTTTGGGAGGCAGTTCTAGCTGAACTAATCCTCTGCCTCCTTCGGATCTGGACACATACAGATGATCATCATCAGCCTTAGGATGATGCATGCGGTTACATGTAAGAAGCTTTCACATTTCGGCATCAATTCGTTTAATGTCTGCTCTGGTCCACTTAATGATGTTCAAATTGTATTGCACACAGAGAAATTTTTTATGACTCTTTATGGCTGACATTATGTTTTTGGAATTCAAGTCGGTATTTAACCATAGACGTACACGTCTGTATTATCCCTTTTTTTTTTTGCTTTCGACCTTCTTAGTTTGAGTATACCGTATTTCATCTCCTTCGCTGACTTCTAGGTATTTATAAGCTTCTTCGTCTTTTAGTTCCTAATCTAAATCTTGAGTGTGTTTCTGTAATTCTTTCTTTCTTGAATGTTGCTTTTGCACATTTATCCAATCCGAAATCCATGCCGATGTCATCATTGAAACAATTTACATTACTAAGGATATCTCAATTTGTCGTCGTCTTTGCCAAAGAGTTTGATATCATCCATCTTGAATAGGTTAATTAAATTATTATTATAATTTAATTATAATTAATAGGTTGATTAAAAACTTTCTTTTTAATTTGTATTCCTAGTTATTACTATTTAGTTCATTTGAAAGGCGGAATTAAGGTCAGATAGAATAGAAGGTTTGAAAAGAAGTCTCCTTGAAGGATACCTCGTCGGATATTCAAACAATTGGAAGGGATTGTACCATTGGTGTGATTTAGGCATAATGTGGTTTTTAATCTCATTCTCTAAGGAAATTTTCTATTAGCGAGTAGAATTTGTACATATCCAAAGCCTTAAGGATCCAAGAGTGTGACATACTATCAAAGGCTTTATAGTAATCTAGATAAGCTCTGCTGAGGTTACCACCTTTTTTTCCTGCAATTGCTTCTTGGTTATATTTTTTTTCCATTCTTGTACAGGTTAATCGATCATTCTTTCTTGTTCCCATTTAATTTACTCTGCACTGAGATTATATTCCTTTACGTTGCTCCATATATCCACCCAACATTTTTGAACTTCTTCAATAGATAATGACTTTTTGACTTCTATAACTCCTTTCCAATTCCCCTGTAAAACTTCTTGAGGTCCATTTGGAATATTTTATTTTGTCGATGGAACCTAAAACGCTTTTCATGTCATCCTCTTCTTCTTCTTCTTCTTCTTCTTCTTCTTATTATTATTATTATTATTATTATTATTATTATTGTCATTGTCCCCTGTTTTCCCAATTTGTTGTTTGACTTTTTTTCCGAAATCTTTTTACTTGAGACCTGAGGTAAATGAAGCTTTTTCTTAGGAAGGTAGTGGACATTTTCGTGTATATTGACGTTTCTCAAGCGCACAATGCTTTTATTTAATCTCAAATAGTGACAAAAACTAAATCTATTGATTGTGTTTAATTGGGATTATTAATTAGCATTGAGAAAATCTTTCCAAGAGTTATATGGATTAATGGCAGATGATAGAGCCATAAGTTGGGTATCTTATCATTTCGTGGGGATTTCCACTTTTGGGATTTTGTTAGAGATTGTCTAACATTATTCGTGGTTATATTTTTTCGTTCTTGCACAGGTTTATCCATCATTCTTTCTTGTTCTCATTTGATCCACTCTGCACTGGGATTAAATTCCTTTAGGTTGCTCCATATATTCACTCAAAATGTTTGCACTTCTTTAATAAATGGTGGATTTTTTAACTTCTGTAACTGCTTTTCCATTTTGATGTAAACTTCTTGATGTCCGTTTGGAATTTTTTATTTTGTCGACAGAACCTAAAACGCTTTTCATGTCATCCTCTTCTTCTTCTTCTTCTTCTTATTATTATTATTATTTTCTTCTTCTTCTTCTTCTTCTTCTTCTTCTTCTTCTTCTTCTCATTATTATTATTATTATTATTATTACTGTTCACTGTTTTCCCAATTTGCTGTTTGATCTTTTACGAAGTCTTTTTTTACTTGAGACCTGTGTTAAAGGAAGATTTTTCTTAGGAAGGTAGTGGACATTTTACGTGTATATGAGCGCTTCTCACACGCTCAATATTTTTGTATTTCAAATAATGCTTCGATACCCTTAATGTCTATATCAGTGTTCATTTTAATCATTCCTAGTGCTACAATAGTTATCAGAAAACCGGTTGTATTTAAACACCATATTCTTGCAATTTCTGTTTCTAAGTCATCATATTTTTAATGTTTCATCAGTCAGAATACCAGTGTATGTGAGATTTTTTTAATTCCTTTATTATCATTCATGATCTTTTCATTTAAATTGTGCGATTGCTATATTTGGAGAAGTTTAATGAAGAATGGCATTCTCTCCTTCTGGTACTGATTACTAGATGAGAGGCGTTATAATATATTACAATGCAGGTATCTATCTTGCATATATTGCAATGTCTTTAATGCTTGAGCAGAGAACCCGGATATTTGATGGTCAATAGTTTCGTAAGCAGTTTAAGTTTCTAAATCTTTTAATATATATGCAGGTGCCCCCCTCCCGCCCCCAGGGCTCTATTCTTGGATCTTTTTTGTTTCTAATTTTCATGAATTCACTTTTTGATGTCTTCAGTTCTCAACTTGGTATCTATGCTGGTGTGACAATAATTCATTCCAGTCTTAATTATATGTCTGATCGGTTTGATAAAGTCAAATTGGCGGCTGATCTAAAAAATAAACTACAATCTGTTGTTATATGGGGCAAGGAGAGGCTTCTTAATTTTAACGCCTCAAAAACGAAACTGCTCTCTTTTAACCATCAAAGAGAACCATTTTTTTTACCTTCCAACAACATGGCTGATGCTAACCACCAGGTGAATGACCCATTGCTCCTTCCCGGATTAACGTTTTCAGCTGAAATGAAGTAGAAAGATTATATTGAATCAATTACTAAATCTGCAGCTAAGAAAATTGGTTCACTATGTCGTGCTAGACAATTTTTCTTGCCAGAATCTGTTTTATATATTTATAAGTCTACTCTTCATCCTTGCTTTGAATATTGCTGCCACATCTAGTCTAGTGCTCTTGCAATATATTTATAGACTCTTGATAAAATCCTGAATCTGCAATTTTATTGTTCCTGACCTGGCATCTTAGCTTCAGTCTTGTCCCCACTTGTAACAAAAATTCCTTATGCCTTCTTCTATAAATACTTTCATGATAATTGTTCTAATGAACTTTCCGTTATAATACCTAAACTTTATGAATTTAAGCGCAGTACTAGATTGGCGGTAAGGTCTCATCGTTTTACAATTGAAATGTAACCGTAAGTTCTATGCTAATAGTTTCTTCTCTTGCACTTCGGGCTTGTTAAACTCATTTCTGGATTCTTGCTTCCCAGCCAACTTCGATCTTCAAAAATTTAAATGCAATGTCAATCGTTATCTTCTGTCTTCTTTATACCTCTTCTTTTATTGTTCTCTCTCCTTAATAGTAGTATTTTTTTCTCATATTCGCTAACGCTCACTAACCCATTGCATCCTAGAGGCTTTATTGCCTTGCTTGGAGAGAGTGATTTTTTAAAAAAATGCGAAAATGTGAACAATTTTTTAAACTATGTGTAAATTTTAGCATGCATTGATCTTGAGCGGCTAGAATAAATTGTTCTGTCTCCGTTTGTATTATTATTATTATTATTATTATTATTATTGAGTGAGTGACGAGTACTCCAAAAGATTGAGGCTGCGTTATCATCACACCCAGTCGGATCAGTCAGCCAGGTGGCTGTATCACAGCCAAATGTACGCGAGATGTTGACAGGTTTTAATTAGCGCAGCAGGTAACATTGCAGGTGGAGACTAGTTATAAGTCTCTTCAGGCTGCATAACCCAGCCCACTCAGATGATCTTCGATTGAGGACGTTCCCAGGAATCGAAATGTGAATTCCAAGTTGCCATGGTCACAATCGTTTCAGCACTTCAACCATGCTGGCCTTCCAGTAGTCCTGCTAATGCCCAACAGGTTATGGTCAGGCAATTGATAGGTATTAATGTAGGACTGAACGGAGTATATATTGTCATCCATTTTAATTCATCACTCAAACTATATACACCAATTATTTAAGATCGGTAGACATGAGAGCTATTCCTGGTGTAGCATTACGGTACATTATTATTATTATTATTATTATTATTATTATTATTATTATTTTACTTTCTTTGATTTCTGGTGTGTACTTATTTCTTTCCGGGTGTCGGCCAGAGACCTAAGGTTAGAAATAGCATCATGACATTTTCCACTGACCAATTAAAAAAAAAACACTTACTTTACATAGATAAAGCCCTTCGTAGGGTGTGGACTGTACTCGTGAGAACATTTTTTTGTATTTCTTTAAGGCATGGGTTTCCAGAAATCCCTTGAATGAGTCTACTGGAGTCTTTTACAACCAATCTGAGTGCTCCAACTACAACAGGGATTATTGATGTTCCAATGTGCTACATTTTTGAGATTTCAATATTTTAGTATTTATACTTGATAATTTCTACTTAACAAGCAATGGGCCTGTGCAGCAAGGATAAAACCTTCAGTTTCAGCTTTTAACCCTGAATTATTATTTGTTTGGATTTCTGTTGTATACACATTTCCTTCCGGGTCCCAACCTAAGGTCAGAAATGGCTTCATGAAAAAAACGAAAAACAAAAACAAAAACAAAAAAAACTAGGACTTCATACACTTTGCATAAATAAAGCTTTTCGTAATTTGTGAGCTCCAATTGTGAGTACAATTTATTTTTTATTTCTTAAGGCTTGAGCCACCTTCACTGAGTCAATCGGAATCTTTTCCAATCAACCCGAGGGATCCAAATACAACTTGAATCATTGATGTCCTCATGTATCACATTTTTTTTATATTTCCACTTCAAGATTCTTGTATTTTGATAGCTTTTTGAAGATCTTCAAAGATACGTTAAAATCTGCAGGGACTTTTATGTCAATAAGAAAACACATTCTGTTCTTTTAGTCTTTGATCACGATGCCTGGTCGATTAGCTTTCATTGTTCTGTCTGTGTTTATTGTAACATAAAATTGTTATACGTCTTATCCTCGCCGGGTCTTGGTGGTGTTTATATGCGAATTTATTGCAGTTTCCCTCCCGCAAAAATTGCATATTTTCCAGTTCAGATATTGGCCTACTTGTCATGGCGAGTTTTATATTCAATGGATGCTACAGCCTGATACAAGAAAATCAAATATTTCTGAATCACAGAATCTGCATTTTGGGTTAACACAATTTTTCATTATGTCTTCTTGGTAATTTCTAATTAGCAAGCATTAGTTCTTTGCAGATAGAATAAAACCTTCGAGTTCTGCTTTTAACGTAACGACTGACGGCTACGTATTATTATTACACGTGCCTTCAAAATTGACGGCAAGAAAGAATCTATTATAAGTAATATGTATTATATTCTGTAAGTAATTTTCGTTTAATCCAAGTACAATTTTGTAATTTAAAATTGTTCGTTGTTAACGTTAATCATTTATCAGCATTCACTAATATTTCTATCCAATAATACTTCTTTTAATTCTGAATTCTCATTGAGGATCACTTATTCATTTGAGTAAATGATACTGAATTGGAATTTGATAAAAATCTTATTAAGAAATACTTATGCAATGTTGAAATTTTCACGTAAACTTTATTATTATTAATATGAAGTTATTAAATAAGAAACATTAGATTTATGCAAACATTTTATTTATACTTTATTTAAAATATGTAGTACAATATATAAACAACTAAGGAAAGATATCCGTATATTATCCTCATAAATATTAGATATTTACAACCAAAATTATGTTTATGTGAAAGTTCCTAAAGTACATTTTTTGTGTAAACTTTGGAAGGTCTGAGTAATTCTTGACAGTCCGTAGATTCAATCTGTGATTTCAGAGTCTGCTTATTTCTCGGTTTACTAGGAGCAATCTATCATCAGATATTTTAAAAATTTATATTCTGTCCACACACACTTTTTTTTAAATTATAATTTTTAAAGTGTGAAATTAATTTCTGAAAATGAACAATGCATTCTTGAAGCTATAAATATACGAAACATTTTCGATAGCGATATCAGTACGCCTCAACGGGACCTAGTTCGCACTGCACCGTGTTGATCATGGTTATTTTGGACACTGCCCCTCAATTATTACACACAAACACACACACACACATATATATATATATATATATATATATATATATTATTATTATTTTTTCTTTGATTTCTGGCGTTTAGAAATTTCTTTCCGGGTCCCGCCCAGGGACCTATGGTTAGACATGGCATCATGACACTTTCCACTGACAAAAAAAAAAAAAAAAAAATTATAGATAGATAAAGCCCTTCGTAAAATGTGGGCTGTACTTGTCAGAACATTTTTTTGTATCTCCTTGAGGCATAGATTTCCAGGAATCCCTTTATTATTATTATCATTATTATTATTATTATTATTATAGATTCTCTACGTGTTTTTTCATATTTTTTTTGCTTTCTGTTTCGAATAACAGTTTTTCTCATTTTCCATCTTCAAATCAGCGAACGAAAGATTTTGTAATCTTCAAATTTCAGACGATATGGATTTGTTAAATACAATTTTCCTTTTTCTCTCGGCCTTCTCATTATCAGTGATTTTTCTTTTCTTTCCGTTTCGTCACGTTTATTTTGCTTTTTCTACACAACCACTTAGTGTCTGTTGCTTGATGTTTCGTTAGATTGCTACAAGAAGTCACCTTACAACTGCTTTACGAAGTATTTGCTGGTTATGCATAGTGATTGCTCAGCGGCCTGGGGTGAAAAAGGTCGACGAGTGGAAGCATTCGTACGTTTTCTCTTTGAAGGAGAGAAAAAACAAAAACAAAAAAACAACAACAACAGCCCCCACCACCACCGAAGCCAAAGAATTAAGCTTAATAATTTTCTTTTTGTAAAATCTAAAATCATCGCATGATACGCACGTTTAAACATGACTTTTTTTAGCATCTGTATCTTTTTAGCATTTCAGATTTTACAAGCATATAAGTATTTTATGTTTGTACTTAAGTTCTTTATATCTGAGCATTCATTCTTTCATCTTTTCTGTATACACTTTTATTCCTATTTTCCTTTCCCCTTTTATTTACACACACACTCTCTCTCTTTCTCTCTCTCTCTCTCTCTCTCTCTCTACCTCTCTATGCATCAAAATAATCGAACACTTGCATTTGTAATACTTCTATAATCTTACTTATTATAAAACGCAGATTGTGTGTGTGTGTGTGTGTATGTGTGTGTGTGTGTGTGTACGTTTATATATTGGATCGGATTTCCTACATTTTTCAACTGATTTCAACAAAACTTCGCAGGACTGCATAAAATTACCTTGCGGTGGTTCTGACAGCACCAAAAATTGGAAAAACAATTGTTTTTGCACGAAATCAATTTGAAAACACGATTCTGTCGCCAGAATGAGAGAGGGACAACTCATATCGAGTTCTACTTATTATAAAACCCAGGTTGTGTGTGTGTGTGTGTGTGTGTGTGTGTGTGTGTGTGTGTGTGTGTGTGTGTGTTCGTTTATATATGTGATCGGATTTCCTACATTTTTCAACCAATTTCAACAAAACTTCACTTTTTTGGCAGGTAGTGTTTTTTATTGTCTTGCACACTTTTTTTCTTTATTTTTACATTCAGAATGCTTTAAAAATTCCATTTACAAGACTTGTTTATAATAAAATTATATTCAATCGATAGACACATAATGATTGAAAACAATGTTTTTGTTTGAGTTTGGGTTTGACCAATTCGTAAAATAAAACAAAAAAACAAAAAACTAATTAAGACATGCGTGTTTGTCAACCTTAAACAATAATCTTTGCCAATTTTATTTTTCAGTTTTTATGATGGTCGATACTTGATCTATCTCTTACTGTTACATTCCCGGGCAACGCCGGGCTCTACTGCTAGTAAGGACTAAATTTTATGCCCAGTGTTATTTCTTTAACCTTTTCTCTATACTCTCTCTTTCTCTATTCTTACTTCTTAACTCTCTCTTTACTTTCTCACTCTCTTTTTCCTTTTCTGTATACTCTCTTTTCTCTTCCTCTCTGCTTTTCTCCATTCCTCTATACCCCCTCTCTCTCTCTGTTCTCTTTCTCCTTTTTCTTTTTTCTCTATACTCTCTCTAACTTTTTTCTCTTCCTTTCATTTTACTCCTTTTTTGTATGCACTCTCTCTTCTCTTCCTCCTTTCCTTTTCCTTTTTCTTTATATTCTCTCTCTCTCTCTCTTCCTCTATTCTTAATCATTTTCTCTATAATCTCTCTTCTCTTTTTCTCTATACTCTTTTTTTTCTTCCTTCCATTTTTCTCGTTTACTTTATACCATCTTTTCCTTTTCTCTTCCATTCATTCTTTCACCCTTTCTGTATACACTCTCTTTTCTCTTCCTCCTGTCATTTTCTTTTTCTTTATAGTTTCTTTCTCTCTCTCTCTCTCTCTCTCTCTCTCTCTATATATATATATATATATATATATATATATATATATATATATATATATATAGATACACTAGTGAGCCAGACAAACCTACCTAGGTTTCACTAAACGGATCGTCAGGGAAAGTTTGGCTAACGAGGCAAAGAGAAACACATATTTATAGGTGATAGCCAAAATCATACCACGTGACAAAAACAAAAAAAAACAAACAAAAACCTAAGTGGGGGGGGGTAAATATTTATTCAACAAAAAAAAAAAAAAAACCTCAGTGGAAAGTCAATAACGGGAAAACGTCTAATTTAGTAGCCAAGATTTTTTATGTCTACATACATTGAGAATTTCAGTTTTAGAGTTTAATAGCTGGTTAGGTTGATCATATAAAGCTATGGCTAATTTCTCCTCAGCACATAATTTGCAAAATTTATGGCCTGCTTTATATTTTGGGCATTTTTTTAATATTTCCCATTTAAGGATGGGGTCTATATTATCTTCTTGTTTGGTTTTCCATACGTAGGTAGATAGCGTGGTACTATGTTTAATTTTTTGCATTCTTAAAACTACTCGTGTGGTTATAATATCTTTTTTTAAATTTATCCTGAGTAGCACCTATGTATGTTTTAGGGTTAGAATCCTCCGTATTTTTGTAAATTTTCACTTGATACACCATGCATTCTTGCTGGCATTTTCCCTGTAATGGACAGATGTTTTTGTTTCTACAATTACAAGTAGGAGGATTACTACGTGGATCATTCCTAGTTTTTTTCTTATTCATTCCATTTATAATAGTCCCTACGTTCGGCATACAACAATAACTAAGTTTTACAAAGTTTTACATTGTTTATATATATATATATATATATATATATATATATATATATATATATATATATATATATATGCATCAAAATAATCGAAACATGCGTTTGTAATACTTTTGTAATAAAGACGAAATTTTATGTCCAATGTTATAAAAATAATCATATCGCATCTCCCCTCCCGCTTGTAACCATCCACCAAAATAAACTGAAGCTTTTTCGGCAGTGAAACAGAAGGAGTTAAATAAAGCTTCATTAGCTTCTACTTAGAGTTGTTGCTATATTAATCTAACAATTAACAAATTTTATTCTGCCATTATTTACACTATTTATATTCGAAGTATTTTCTTCATTTTGTTTTTGTTATTACAAGGTTTCTGCCGTTGTGTCCTCAGGCCTTCCTTAGGTGTACATTGATCTGATACTGGGAATTCTGATTCTAATCCATTATTTAATCTAGATGGATAGACAGTTGTCCTTCCACTGGTAATGCCTAGGGATATCTCTTCTCGTTCTTATTTTTAATACTGTTTAATACAAACTGTCCGACTCAGGGATTGATCTCAAAACCGCTATATCAGCAAATCCATAAACCAACAAAAAAAAAACCCAAAAACTAAGCAATTTTCCCTAGTAGTTGTGGGCTCAATCACTGGGTGTGGCGTTATCATTATCGCTATTATACAGCTGTGAATACCGATAATGATAATGCCCGACCCAAGGATTTAACTCACAACCACTACGGCAGAAATGGTCTCGTAGATTAAAGCGTTGGTTTGTGAATTTGATAAGATTTTGAGTAATTATTTTAAAAGTGGCCTCAATGTTACTGTAGCCGTTTTCAGAATTCAAGAACTGTAAGAAATCAGACAATACCTGACCGTACTACCGCCAAAAATGGTTCAACTGTTTTAAGAGTGGTGTTTACTTCACTGATATGAATTCCACAAGTGGACGACCATCCGTGGTTGGTTATGGGGATTTAAAACACAATATAAAGACGAACCCTACTACAAACATTCGCAAAATTTCAGAATGACGAATATCTTTGTCGATAACACATTTAGAGTATTAATTATGTTTCACAAAGCATAAGGGGTCGCGTGAATGTTTGTGAAACATTTCTTGAAAATCCATTATTCGTATTCTTAATATATATAGGAACCTGGGATGTAAAGTAGTTTAATTACGTAACCAGGTGCACACAATATTTGGCAGGATATTTGGACAGTCTCCTCAACATGATGATGCTGGGCCTCGTACTTTTAGTGATACTTTCGAAATAACTAAGGAATTTATGCTTTGCCCCAACGTGAATTTTCTTCTGCCACTATGAGCCGTTATATTCTCTTATCTTGAACGTTTGCTGAGAGCAGACTTCAGGTAGAACTCATATATACCATCCATTACCACAATGAAAAGAAAAAGGCTGGGAAAATGGTCTATTGTTCATATCTCTACAGAAAGCACCTGACTCCTTTTGTTATCCTCTATTTTAACACGTGTCAGACCATGTCCTTGGTATGACGATGAATTAGATCTGGCAGCAATCCTCTGATCAGGAGATTGAAGCTTTTGAGGAGCATGGAACCACTTCTTAATTACTGTTGTTTCCAGATCAATCCTGGCCCGAGGTGGCAGCACCTGTTAGGGTTGCAGCTATGGGTAAATAGTGATCCTTTCTCAAAAATAAACTCTATGAAAATATTAAAATACATTTTAATGTTAAAAATGCCAGCAATACATTTTTATATGAAAAGACCGACAATTCATAATCAACAATTTATTTTATCTGTAGTTGAAGGCATACAATTGCATTCAATATATTTAGATTTCGGCAATAAATAACCCATAGAGGTGTTGATATGCCGCTAAAGAAAACCAACGAAACAACCAATATGAACTTTCATGACATCAATCCATATAATATCCTACAATTTCTTAAACCGAAATATATTTCAAAATATAACTTAAAAAAATAAAACCTATATATCACCGCCTCTAGTAATTATATTCACACAAACATGTATATACACAAAATCAGAGTATCAGCTACCATGAATTCAATTGTGAAAGAAGAATAACATATTTTTATTACTTCAAAGCTCCTAAGAAAATTAAATTTCGACATTAAAGACCCATAAGGAAGAGATATTCTGTTAAACAAATCAAATAATTAGCTAGTCTGATCAAAATGGAGTTTTGTTGCCATACCTGGGTTGGCGCTAACCAATCTTCACTTTCCAGCTTTAATAATGTTCAAAAGCATTTGCGCAACTATGTGAACGATTAATTATTTTCCACCCTACAAGACCTCTCCCACAGACGAAAAGTCGCTAGTCTATTCCTACCAACTACACAGGTTCGAATCCTCCGCATTCATTTCCTGTAACATTTTCAAGATGCAAGTTCCACACAGACAGCTTCTGTTCAAGTAACACTACTTTGCGAAACAGACTCCCGAGAGAATGCTTCCTCGATCACTCTAATCTTGACCTTTTCATGTATAGTGTCAACAGTCATCAACCCTACACATTCTCATAATCTACAATTCTTACTTCCTACGTCCATCCAACCGCTTTCTTCAGAAATCCTCTACCTTGAAAGGATCTTGAGCCTTGCATAAAAAGTTGAGAGAAAATCAATGAAAAAAAAAAAAAACTACGCTCCGCTTTATTTTCTTTCTCCCTTTCGTAATAATCCGAAAGTGTTTTATACCCCTCAGTTGCACGGGTGGGGGATATCTACCCAGGAACAGCCCCTGGGTAAATGCCTGATACCTCTTAAAGGAAATTAGCGAGATAACTGAACAATTTGTGGACCTATTCCGGTGTACATATAATGGGAGTCCCATTCAAACACAGTCTTGTGTCATATTCCGTCCTGGTTTGGTAGAAAAAAGAAAAACTCAACTAGTAAAACAATCAGACACATTGACAAGAATTGTATTTACAGTTTTTAACAAGGTCAGTTTAGTATCTGTCTATATTTCTGAGATGAGGTATTATGTGCATTATTTACATTATTCGGACTATTGTCCTCATCTTTGTCGCCATATTTATTACAACGTTTCGGCCTTTCAGAATCTGTCTATATTTCTGAGATGAGGTATTATGTACATTATTTACATTATTCGGACTATTGTCCTCATCTTTGTCGCCATATTTATTACAACGTTTCGGCCCTTCAGTGTCTGTCTATATTTCTGAGATGAGGTATTATGTACATTATTTACATCATTCGGACTATTCTCTCTCTCTCTCTCTCTTTCTCTCTCTCTCTCTCTCTCTTCTCTCTCTCTCTGTTCTCTTTATCCTTTTTTCTATACTCTTTTCGCTTCCGCTTTTTCTTTCACTCTTTCTGAAAAAAAGATGGATAGGATTTAAACTGGATCTGTTGGTGTTATGGGAAGAGATGTATGATGGATGATAGTGGGTTAAAATGAACGACTGGTAAGGTCAGTCTTTTTCAATGGATGTTCTCGTCGTCTCCAACGTCTTTGTGCCAACGATTTCGGTCTGTGTGTATTTGCTTCAAAGGTTTCATCTGATTGTTCGGTGTTAGCGAGTGTGTCGTTTGTCAACGTTTGATTAGCCGTTTGTAGGATGTTTTTAAAAACATCGAGAGGATCCTGGCGGGATGATTGAATGTGCCGGTGACAAGTGAGAGAGTTGAATAATGAAGGGTGGTGGTGGTGAGTTGTCCCCGTCTGGTGATTGTCTGGCGAGTGATGAGGGGAGCGGCGGCGGCGACGGTGCTGGTGGTGGGGGACGAAAGAGGTGGGTGAGAGATATTTTAATTGTTGCTCCAGGTGTTTCGGAGCTCTGTTTCTGTGAAATGATTGGGTAATTGTTGAAATGGTTCAAACGCGGCAATTTATGCCATTGAGGAAAGTATATGATGGTATAAGCTAAAGGAATAAGAAAGAAAAATGAATGAATGAATGAATGAATGAATATCATGGGCTATGCTAAAGGAAAAATAAAAGAAGATGTAAAGAAATGAAAGACAAAGAAGTAAAAATCTCGAAAACGTAAATAAATAAATAAATGGGATATAAGAAAGAAAGAAAGAAAGAAAGAAAGAAAGAATATGATGGGATATACTGTAAAGAAAGAAAGAAAGAAAGAAAGAAAGAAAGAAAGAAAGAATATGATGGGATATTCTGTAAAGAAAGAAAGAAAGAAAAAAGAAAGAAAGAAAAAAAGAGAATATGATGGGATATACTGTAATAAAAGAAAGAATTATATGAGATATAACGAATAAAAATTAAAGAAAGAAAGAAAGAAATAGATTAGATTTGCGAAAGAAAGAAAGAAAGAAAGAATGAAAGAAAAAAAGAAAGAAAGAAAGAATATGATGGGATATGCAAAAGGAAAAGAAAGAGATAATATGATGTGATTATAAAGATGCGATTACAAATTATAAAGTAGAGAAAAAAGAAAGAAAGAAAGAATGAAAGAAAGAGAATATGATGGGATATACTGTAAAGAAAGAAAGAATTATATGAGATGTAACGAAGGAAAATGAAAGAAAGAAAGAAAGAAAGAAAGAAAGAAAGAAAGAAGTACAGAAAAAGAAAGAAAAATAGATACGATATAGTAAGAGAAAAGAAAGAATATGATAGGATATACTGTAGGAAAAATGAAAGAAAGAAAGAATTATGAGATATAACAAAGGAAAAATGAAAGAAAGAATGCAAGAAAGCGATGAGATATGATAAAGAAAGAAAGGAAGAAGTAAAAAACCTAGAAAAAAGAAAGAAAAACAGATGGGAGATGATAAAGAAAAGAAAAGAAAAGAAAAAAGAAAGAAAGAATATGATGGGAAAATGAAAGAAAGAATTAAATGAGATATGCTATAAAAAGAAAGAGTATGATGGGATATAATAGAGGAAAATTTAAAAAGAGGATTAAATGAAATGTGGCGAAGTACAAATGAAAGAAAGAAACGGCGGAAGCCATCAGAGATGTCACCTTGTCTTCATTACGAATTTCGGGTATTGCAATATTAGACCCGTTCTGCCAGGTACTCCGACCTGTTGACAGGCAGCCTTCCCGCATAATTCGCTCCACAATATACTTAAAAAAAAAATCAATCATGAATTATATCAGGAAGTAGGTCTTATAGCATCGAGATTTGCATTAGCCAATCAGATATTGGTTTGCATGCTATCTACGGGTAAAAGATGGACGGCACGATTTGCGCGGGCTTTCCGATTTGACTTTTACCTGCGCATGCGCCGACATTACTCCAATCAACATTAATTGCCATATTGGATTACATTTCCCTTAATCTACGTCCATGCATTGACTTCCTGACCTCTCAGGCGATCTTAATAAACAAAAAAAAACAATTTAACAGTACCTTGAACAAACTTGTAAATGCTATACCGCAGACGTTTAGTGTTACAGAAAACCAAAACCATAGGAGCTGACTTCGATGTTCCATCGTGAGGTGAGGGGGGGAGGTTTACATTAAGCCAGATTAATATTAAATCCGTTGGCTTCATGGGTTTGAAAGCTATTTGAGGCCATCTTTCTTGGTAAACAAGAAAGCAAGGCTAAAAAAAAGAAAAACAAAAAAAAATCTGACTTACTTCGTTGGTAAGTGTTGATTGGGCCAACTATTTAAAAAACCTTTGGACCCCCGCCCGCAAACACCTAACTCTGGTGTTTAAAGCTGAAACAAACCGTTGGTTTCAATGGCGCCCTAGCCAGAAAATGCCAGCTAACTTACTTAACAAAAGGGGGGGGGATTACATTTTCACTCATCTTATTCCTGGTTTAATCTACGGTTAATTCCTTTTTAGCCATATACACTGGGATCCATCTTCAGTTGCGTCTGAGTTTTCTTTCGCGACTTCCTCCTTTTGCTGCTCCCATGATTCCAATTTTTGCTCGTGGCTTACTTAATGAGTGCCTCGCAAAACATCTGCCCTCCCTTCAAATGGATCGAAGTAGGTTTTCCAACCATTTTATTGCCATCTTTCGGGCAACTGCTGGTATTTCTCACGCTTTCTTCCTTTCAATAACAAACGTGATATTCTCCTCCCACGCAACCGGTAATTCTCAAATTATTAATTTTTTGGTGCTGTTGGAATATATTAATAGATCTGTGTGAAGTGCTGTCTGCACTATCTGCCCTGGGAATTTCAGTTGTTTTGCAAGTCCGTAATCGAGTTCTGTTGAAAGATTATTTAGGATATTTTTCCTGCTTTCGTTTTATTTCATCAGAGAATGTAAAGACCCGAAAGTGAGAGGATCAAGAATAGAGACTTTGACAGAGGGAAAATGGAGCGGCATTAAATAATTAGCTGTGGCAGAAGAGAGCTTAAGACATAAAGTCTTAATAGGAATCAAGGCAAAAGGGAAAACAGAATTAGGCTATTTACTTAGTAGACGATTTCATAAAGCCCAAGATAAAGAAAGACGCTAATTATTACAAAATGAAATACGGGTAGGCGCCGTTAATGTAGAATGGTCGGGTTTCGCCAACAAGGAGCATGGAGGAAATGGAAAGGAAGTGAACAATGGAAGACTTTAGTAGGATATATTTCCTAATAAAATCTGTCTCCCAAGTTCAGCAAATATAAATATCTAAATAAATATAACACCCAACTGCGTTCTATTTGGGAAGAGAGGTTCATTGTAACACATAAGTAGCTGTCCAAAGACTTTAGGTGATGGTCGGTATCGTTGGCGTCACAACCAGGTCCTTACAACCATAGCGAATGCAGTCACAACAGCCATTATGTCGTGCAAATTTAAAGCCAGGTATAAGGAGCCATTAATATAAAGAATGAATGAATGAAAGAATGAAAGAATGAATGAAAGAATGAATGAAAGAAAGAATGAATGAAAGAATGAATGAATGGAAGAATGAATGAAAGAATGAATTAATGAATAAAAGAATGAAAGAATGAATGAAAGAATGAATGAAAGAATGAATGAAAGAATGAATGAATAAAAGAATAAATGAATTAATGAATGAATGAAAGAATGAATGAAAAAATGAATTAATGAATGAATGAAAGAATGAATTAATGAATAAAAGAATGAATGAATGAAAGAATGAATGAATGAAAGAATAAATGAATGAATGAAAGAATGAATGAAAGAATGAATGAATGAAAGAATGAAAGAATGAATGAAAGAAAGAATGAATAAAAGAATGAATGAATTAATGAATGAATGAAAGAATGAATGAAAAAATGAATTAATGAACGAATGAAAGAATGAATTAATGAATAAAAGAATGAATGGAAGAATGAAAGAATGAATGAATGAAAGAATAAATGAATGAAAGAAAGAATGAATGAAAGAATGAATGAATGAAAGAATGAAAGAATGAATGAAAGAATGAATGAATGGAAGAATGAATGAATGAATGAATGAAAGAATGAATTACAGAAACACTAGATAAGAGAGAGACCGAGAAAATGATAAAGAACGAGAGTAAAACGAGAATGTGTCTCAGACTTTTATCCTGTTGAATAGACAATTCATTTCTAGAAAAAAATACGAGATTGTCTCGACGCCCCTTTCACGTATTACAACGTGAACATCTCAGTGACAAAAGAACGAATCATTTGATGTGCTTGTAATTTAAATGTGACAAACTAATACAGTATATTTTATACTAACATACTATTGCCTTAAATGGCTACAAAATTGTGCACTAAATATGATTCGGCTTGATATTGTTTCATTTTAAAACGCCGGGAACTATGATGAATAAAAGTAATATATAATAAATTATATTTAGATATTAATATGGACGAAACATTAATATGAAATCTCAGAAAAGCCACGGGGATATAAGAAAAATAAATCGTATGTCTAAATAAATATTTAATATTAGAATTAAATTCTGAGTAAAGTCTTCTTAATATGTGGAATTCAAAACTTTTAGCAAATAATTGCAGAAAAGCTTTGTTTTTGAAAATATTAGAACCCTTAAGAAATAATGGACGTTATAAAACAAAATAATTTCGATCTACGATTACAAAAGTTAGAGACAAAAGCTGTTTTTTTAAGATTAAAATATTGATTTTCATCAAAATATCTTAATGGGAATTAAAAAGTCTTGACCCAATTTTAAAATATATCAAAACGTCTTTATTTTAGATTTTCGTAATTAAGTAAAATAATTGTAGACATTTCGGAAACTGAATACGAAATGAAAATTTTACAAAAAAAAGTCATGGTTGTCCTATTTTGTTAAAATGGAAAGAAGCTTTGATCTGAAAATCCCTTGCTACAAAGATTTCCAAAAGAAGCAGAAATTTAGAAATTAACTTTGTTTTATTTATTTTTTTAATTTCTAAAGTCGACAAAAATAAATTTACTGATTTTAGGTAGCAATTCGACCCCATGAAATTCAGATATAACTAGATCGAAATAGGCAATAAATGATTGAAATATGTATCTATAAAACGGAGATTATTAATAAGATAGATAAACTCTAAAATATCTCATCGACTTTATGAGTATATGAATGTAACAGTATTGTAGAGTAGTTTTCACAGTGGAGGCTTGTATTTCAATACGTCGTCCTAAATTAGGTTCGATGTACAAAAACGTTAGGAACTTGAAATAAGAGTTAATGACGCAGCAATCTAGTTGTGATGGTTGATACTTCAATGTCTGACAGACTCACTCAACACCACTGAGCACCAACTGGTCACTGCTACTACTATTTGTTATCTGTGGGAAAGTCTATTACAATAGAATAGGTATTATGGTATAACAAACAGATAGATAGATAGATAGATAGATAGATATAAGGAAAATGACATAGATAGATAGATAGATAGATAGATAGATAGATAGATAATGAACAGACTGTGATAGATAGATAGATAGATAGATAGATAGATAGATAGATAGATAGATATGAGCAGACAGACAGACAGACAGTGTAGAAGTAAGTTCCACTTGAACAGATTCTTCCTGCGAACCATTGTCCCTTGGAACCGACTCCCAAGAGGATATTTCCCAGATCACTACAATCTTAATCTGTTCAAATCTAGGGGTAACCGTTACCTTCCTCTCGTATCCGTACAAACTCCATCTTAACATAACACTCTACCTCGAGTGGCACCTGGGCCTTGTACAGGGTGAACTTTACTGTGAAAAAATCTAGATAGGAGTAAGCTAATACAATGCTGAGAGTAGAACCCATATATCTGCCGAATATTGTTTTTTTCTGAATATGAAAAATGTACAATTTTTTATAATTTATCTGTAGAGGGAGAGTTATTTTTAATTTACTATAGGGAAGCAAATTTAGGAATTTATCAGTTTTCTGGCATCGTAGTAGATTTGGAATTCATTTTTTTTTTAAGGTATGCTATATTTACGGGTTAAATTTCTCAATACCAGAAAAAGAGTGTATGTTAATATAAAAGTAGACATTGAAGTCGACACAAAGACCATCTGTGTATTGACTTCAATGTCCACTTTCATATATATATATATATATATATATATATATATATATATGTGTGTGTGTGTGTGTGTGTGTGTGTGTGTGTGTGTGTGTGTGTGTGTGTGTGTGTAAATGTGATAAAATATATTTTTAAAGTATGGTATGTTTATGGGTGAAAGTGTTAAATATCAGGATAATGTATGTAGATATAAAATATGTAAATGAACAACACAGTCAACACACTTTATATATATATATATATATATATATATATATATATATATATATATATATATATATAAAAGTGTGTTGACTTCTGTTGTCATATATATATATATATATATATATATATATATATATATGTGTGTGTGTGTGTGTGTGTGTGTGTGTATGTGTGCGTGTGATAACATTCCAATCATTTCAATTTTTATGGCACCACCGAGTAAAATAAAACAAATCAACCTCTTCTCATCGGTCCTCAATTTATCAATTTTATGCAAAACATTCTTTTTTCTATTCAATAATTATTTTTACGAAAATCGCTGTAGTGTTAGCAAATGCCAAAATACGTTGATATAATAAATGCTCAAAGCTAGGATGATTGTGTAGCCCCAATATATATATATATATATATATATATATATATATATATATATATATATATAAATTGTTCAGTATGATTTTGCTGATTATACAATACGTAAAATACGAAATACTCTATAGGAAAATCAAGACTTGATTAATTTGATTTCACTATGACTGAAATATCGATTAATGGGGGCAGTAAGAAAATCGTTAATGTTTTAGTCAACATTTCAAAGAATGCTAAATCGATAGTGACAGGGTTAGAATAATCTTGTAATTATGCAATTAATCTCTCGTTTCTGATCGATTTCAATATCAAATTAAAAGTATGTATGTAAAAGTGATATCCACCAATAATATTTACAACAGATTACAACATTAATATTTAATAATTAATCTTCAATTTTATCATCTTTTATCGATCTTGGGGAATTATGAAATTGTTGCTTAATAACCAAATTGGTCCATTATGGAAGTAAGTATGAAACTGTCGATCAAAATGGTTGTTATTTTGATTTCTTTCTCTCAAAAAATATTATTGCTTTTAAGACTTTTGTTTTGTTATTAATTACCTTTCTGCCCTTCCATAGCTGGTCTTGTTTTTGTATTTTTCTCTTTTCCCTTACTCTTCATATAAATAAAATAATTTACACAAATTAGTGATTAAGAAATTTATGTTGCGCTAATCATTTTATTCTGGAGAGCTTTCTTGAGTAGAAAATCCGAATTTAGTATCGTGGCTTTTAGTTGGTCTTTGAACAACGATCTCGAGTACTATGTACCAATTCCTATCACAAAGTACGCTATATAAAACATTCTTGAAGATTAGCTTAAGCAAAAACAAGGCTACTAAATCTGAGTACTTGTAAGAAAGCAAATACAGTAGTGATGATCAGGAATAATTTGTTTAGAGACGTCATTCCTCAATATTAATTCTACTTTATTTAGTATGACAGAAGTCGACGAATATATGACAACTTGTGAAGATCAAAACCACGACAGATGTGGTGGTCTTCTCAGTAAGATTTCTAATTATAGCTCCACGAGGAAAGGTTTATATTTATCTGTTTATACTTATAAAATGCTTAAAGTCATTAGCTAGCAGTTTAATATTAGGTGGCAGCGCTATTTCTTGCTGTCATGTAATTATCCAGACCTATATCAGATTTGCTACAGCTTTTGTATGATAATCGTTTAGGCGACGGGTATGAAGCGTGTTCAAATGGAATATTCTATTTTAGAAATTATGAGGAATGCATAGGGACGTCTAACTGTGTTTTATAGATTATGCAAAACCGGTTGACAAGTGAAGCCACAAATAGCTGTTGGAAGTGTTAAGTAAGCTTGATTTATTTGGGGAGGTAATTAGAATTACCCGGAAGCTATATTGGGAACGAACAGCCTGTATTATGATAGAAAATAAATTTAGTAAATACATAAAAAAAGAACAGATAGGGACGTAAGACCCGGATGTGTCATCTCACTGGAATTATTCAACCTTCACGTTGAAGCGATTCTGAAAGAATTAAGACTCCTGCCAGTATTCATTGATGTCGGCCACCATCTTAACATCATTAGATATTCAGAAGACAGACTATTGATAACAGACACGAAATGAACCTCAACAGAAGATAATAAAGGAAAGCGTGAAGAAGGGACTAATAATCAATTGTAAACGGACACCATGTATGGTTGTCAGCAAAAAGGGACAGTGCAATATCAGAATTACAAATTGGAGATACCAAAATCAAATGAGTGGAAATATCTAGGAAGTGTTTTAACATGGGGATGGAAAATTTGACTCCGAAATTCGAAGGTGCATTGTGATAGCGAAAGATGCCTTCCAAAAGTTAAGTAAAGTAATAAGAATCAGGAAGTGTTTTAATATAGGGATGGAAAATTTGACTCCGAAATTCGAAGGTGCATTGTGATAGCGAAAGATGCCTTCCAAAAGTTAAGTAAAGTAATAAGAATCAGGAAGTGTTTTAATATAGGGATGGAAAATTTGACTCCGAAATTCGAAGGTGCATTGTGATAGCGAAAGATGCCTTCCAAAAGTTAAGTAAAATAATAAGAATCAGGAAAATGTGATTGTAAACTAAGAAAAGAGTACGGAACTGTTAGGGAATATCGGCACTCCTATATGGCAGTGAATGCTTGTCCATCACATCACAGTTGAAGAGGAGACGTGAAGCAACAGAACTGTTCTAGAGAAAACTGCCGAAGTTTCAATGAAAAAGGGAAACAAAAAGGACACATACTTGATATCAGAAAGAGACATTTGAAGTTTCTTGGACACATAATGAGGAAAGAGCGCTTGGAGAATTTGTCACTCACAGGACATATTGCAGGCAAGAGCGACAGAGGAATCAAATAACCTACCTAACTAACGTTATTCAGGTCTACAAACGACAGGAAATTGTGGAGAGCCATGATCACGCACGTCCTAGACGGAAACGACACAAAGATGAAGGGAATATATGACCCCCCCACCGATCGATGGTGTCACATTTGTAGCAGGAATACGTGATGGAAGACGTTACAGCCCACACTGGACAGCGTAATGTCCGACTACGAGATTATAATCATTGTGACCACAGACGTCTGCGAAAAATGATAACAAACAAGGCTTGAATCGCATCCAAATTTAATGCAAGCAACATCAGGCACATGTCTAGTAGGTCATTTCCATGTTCATGATCTTCCATAGTCTATGGGAGTAAAAGACCCATCACGAGTGACTCTGTGTTAACAACACAACACTGGACATAGTGCTTCACCTGAACTTTTGACATCGTTGATTGGTAACTAGATGACTAGCAGCGTGTGGCGTCGTCTGATGTGTCACGATTCGAACTGATTAAGGTTGATAGGTTAACGGTGTAAAGCAGACCCCATGAGGTCATGAATTTCAGTTGAAGACAAAGCACCGTTCAAGCTGGTGAGAGTTCCATAATAGTGGCGTGTGTTCCGCTTATCGTGTGTTCGGTTCTTTCGTCCGCCTAAACACGTTATTGATCGATGACCGTTACGTGACACTGATTCGTGACAATTGTATGGCCTCCACGTGTTCTAGCAAAAGAGATATTTCGTAGCAAAATAACACACCAGGCCATCAGGCTCAAGTTGCTCACATCTGATCTGAAGTGGATTCTAGAGGCTTCCGATGAATGATATGGTCACTATACCAGTCCAGTTTAACATTTATTGAATGTGAACGAGAATGTTATTTGAACGCCTCAGGGTAGGGAACAGATATTAAAACTTCATAGCTGACTATCTCTCCAAAATTTTTCCAACCACTTTTTAAATTGATATAATTAATTCACATCTCTTATTACTAGAAAAAGTATGCAATATGAACGAAGGAAATAATCAAATGGGAAATATCGTATGCAATATGAAAGAAAGAAATAATCAAATGGAAAAATCTCGTTGGAAGTTAAAAATGCCCTCATCACGTTGACTGGAAACGCTAATGAATCAAGTACGGCATAGAAGATCTGAGCGGCCTAGAGACGTTGCTGATCATGGCTCTCCAAAACACCCTATCTATTGTAAATCTGAGTAACGTTTGTTCCTTTGACAACCATCCCATTACACGTTCGGTCTTCTATTCAAACACCGTCCTGTGTATGACGATAAACTAGATCTGCGTCCTGGGTAAGACGATAAACTAGATCCGCGTCCTGGGTATGACGACAAACTAGATCCGCGTTCTATGTAAGGCGATAAACTACATCCAACGCTTCTGATTAATAGGGTTTTAATGAACGTGGAACCATCTCTTAATTACTGGTATTCCCAGGCCCACTCTCACCCGGGGTGGTAGCACCTGTTAGGGTCGCATCTATAGGCAAATAATAACCCCAAACTAGGGTCAAAACGCTATGAAAGTGTAAAAATACGTTTTAATACCAGCAATACATTTTTGTAAAAACTTATTACCAACAATATATTATTACCGGCAATATTTTTTGGAAAAATATTACCAGCTATAAATTTTTGAAAAAAAAAAAATTATGAGCAGCAATACATTTTTGAAAAAAGAAGTATTACCAGCAATACATATTTGAAAAAAATATTACCAGAAATACTTTAGAAAAAAAAATATTGCCAGCTATAAAAAATCTTGTTGGCATTAAATAAACCATTGAGGTTGATATACCGTAAAACAAACCAAACCAAACCAAACCAATTCTATTCAAGCATGGTAGGTCATGTCTGCTGCCTCCTACTGTGCGTGTAAACTTTCCAAGCCTTCCTTCCTCGAAATGTGTCCAAGAAACATCTTTGTCTTTGGGATGGATTCAAACATTTCAGCTTTGTTGTTGAATGAAGAATTTGAAAAATATGTAAGATTCGAAGATACAAGAATATTTATGCTCCAATTGTCTTTTTCACTATTTGAATTGACTATTTATTCTTGGTATGAATTGCTTATTCTAGCACAAGATTGAAATATTGAGCACTCAGTGAGAATGGAACTCATTAAGGTGTTCATAGTCTGCTACGAAACGAGCTTTGTAAATATTACGTCATCAAAAGGTGCAGTTTCACGCGTTGTCTCTTCTTTACTATTTTGTTTGCCTTCTTTTTTTTTTCATTATTTCTTTGTCTTTCATCAGTTTTCTTTTCTCCGCTCCCGTGTGTCCTTTTTCTTCTACTTTTCTTTCTTTGTTTCTGTCTTTCTTTCTTTCTTTCTTTCTTTATTTCTTTCTTTCTTTAGCTTTTTTCTATCTTCATTCCTCCCTCTGCTTTCGTTTCTCGCTTTCATTTTGTCCTTGCTTTAGTTGATTTCTTTCGCTGTTTTTCTTCTTTCATTCTTTCTTTCTTTCTTTCTTTCTTTCTTTTTGCTTTTTTCTATCTTCATTCCTCTCTCTGCTTTCGTTTCTCGCTTTCATTTCGTCCTTGCTTTAGTTGATTTCTTTCGCTGTTTTTCTTCTTTCATTCTTTCTTTCTTTCTTTCTTTTTCTTTCTTTCTTTCTTTCTTTCTTTCTTTCTTTTGCTTTTTTCTATCTTCATTCCTCTCTCTGCTTTCGTTTCTCGCTTTCATTTCATCCTTGCTTTAGTTGATTTCTTTCGCTGTTTTTCTTCTTTCATTCTTTCTTTCTTTCTTTCTTTCTTTCTTTCTTTCTTTTTTGCTTTTTTCTATCTTCATTCCTCTCTCTGCTTTCGTTTCTCGCTTTCATTTCGTCCTTGCTTTAGTTGATTTCTTTCGCTGTTTTTCTTCTTTCATTCATTCTTTCTTTCTTTCTTTTGCTTTTTCTATCTTCATTCCTCTCTCTGCTTTCGTTTCTCGCTTTCATTTCGTCCTTGCTTTAGTTGATTTCTTTCGCTGTTTTTCTTCTTTCATTCTTTCTTTCTTTCTTTCATTCTTTCTTTCTTTTGCTTTTTTCTATCTTCATTCCTCTCTCTGCTTTCGTTTCTCGCTTTCATTTCGTCCTTGCTTTTAGTTCTTTCGCTTTTTTCTTCTTTCATTCTTTGTTTTTTTTCTTTCTTTCTTTTTTTTCTTTTGCTTTTTTCTCTTTCATTCCTCTTTCTTTTTCTGTCTTTTTTAGTATTTTTTCTCTTTCTTTCTTTCATTCTTTCTTCTTTCTTTCTTTCTTTCTTTCTTTTGCTTTCATTTTTCATTCCTCTCTGCTTTCGTTTCTTTTCGTTTCGTCCTTTTTTGATTTCTTTCTTTTTTCTTCTTTCATTCTTTCTTTCTTTTTCTTTCTTTTTTTTTTTTCTTTCATTTCCTCTTTTTTTTCTATTTTCATTCCCTCTTTCTTGATTTCTTTCGTTTTTCTTCTTTCATTTCTTTCTTTCTTTTTTTCTTTCTTTCTTTCTTTAGTTTGTTTTTCTTCTTTTTCTTCTTTCGTTTCTCTTTCTTTTCTTTCTTTTTTTTGCTTTCTTTTTTTTTCCTTCTTTTCTTTCTTTCGTTTTCTTTTGCTTTTCATTTCATCCTTTCTCGCTTTCTTTATCCTGATTTTTTCTTTGTTTTTTCTTCTTTCTTTCTTTTCTTTCTTTCTTTCTTTCTTTTCTTTCTTTTTTTTTTTTTTCTATCTTCATTCCTCCCTCTGCTTTCGTTTCTCCTTTCGCTTTCATTTTCATTCTTGCTTTTTTTGATTTCTTTCGCTGTTTTTCTTCTTTCATTCTTTCTTTCTTTCTTTCTTTTCTTTCTTTTTTCTTTTCTTTTGCTTTTTTCTTCTTTCATTCTTTCTTTCCTCTTTTGCTTTCTTTCATTTCTCTCTGCTTTCTCCTTTCATTTCGTCCTTGCTTTAGTTGATTTTTTCTTTTTTTCTTTTTTCTTTCTTTCTTTCTTTCTTTCTTTCTTTCTTTTTTTGCTTTTTCTATCTTCATTCCTTCTCTGCTTTCTTTCTCGCTTTCATTTCGTCCTTGTTTTGATTTTTTCTTTTTTCATTTCATTCTTTTTTTCTTTCTTTCTTTTGCTTTTTCTATCTTCATTCCTCTCTCTGCTTTCGTTTCTCTGTTCATTTCGCCATTGCTTTTTGATTTTCTTTCGCTTTTTCTTCTTTTCTTTCTTTCTTTTTTCTTTTTTCTTTCTTTCTTCATTTTTTTTTCCTTCTTCCTCTCTCTGCTTTCGTTTCTCGCTTTCATTTCGTCCTTGCTTTAGTTGATTTCTTTCGCTGTTTTTCTTCTTTCTTTCTTTCTTTCTTTTCTTTTTCTTTCTTTTTTTTTATCTTTCTCTTTTCGTTTCTTTTTTTTCTTTCTTTTCTTTTCTTTCTTTTCTTTCTTTCTTTTTTTGCTTTTCTCTTCATTTCCTTTCTTTTTTCTCGCTTTCATTTCATCCTTGCTTTAGTTGATTTTTTCCTGTTTTTTTTTTTTTCTTTCTTTCTTTTTGCTTTTTTTTTTCTTTCCTTCTTTCTTTCTTTCTCGCTTTCATTTCTTTTGCTTTTTCTTTTTCTTTTTCTTTCTTTCTTTCTTTCTTTCTTTCTTTTGCTTTTTTATCTTTTCTCTCTTTCATTTCTCCATTTTTCGCCATTGCTTTAGTTGATTTCTTTCGCTGTTTTTTCTTCTTTCATTCTTTCTTTTCTTTCTTTCTTTTCTTTCTTTTTTTTCTTTCTTCATTTTCTTTCTTTCTCTTTTTTTCCTTTTTGATTTCTTTCTCTTTCATTTTCTTTTTTTTCTTTCTTTCTTTTTTTTTTTCTCTCTGCTTTCATTTCTCCATTGCTTTAGTTGATTTTTCTTTCTTTTTCTTTTTTTTTTCTTTCTTTCTTTCTTTTTCTTTCTTTTGCTTTTTCTTTTTCCTCTCTTTTCTTTTCATTTCTTGCTTTAGTTGATTTCTTTCGCTGTTTTTCTTCTTTCTTTTTTTCTTTCTTTCCTTTTTTTCTTCTCTGCTTTCGTTTCTCGCTTTCATTTCGCCATTGCTTTTAGTTGATTTCTTTCATGTTTTTTTCTTCTTTCTTTTTTCTTTCTTTCTTTTGCTTTTTTTTCTTTTTTTTCTTTTCATTTCTTCCTTGCTTTCTTTTCTTTTTTTCTTTTTTTCTTTCTTTCATTCTTTTTGCTTTCTGCTTTTCGTTTTCTTTCGTTTTCTTTTCATTTCTTTGCTTTAGTTGATTTCTTTCGCTGTTTTCTTCTTTCATTCTTTTCTTTTTTCTTTTCTTTTTTTTTCTATCTTTTCTTTTCTTTCTTTTCTTTTTAGTTTTTCTTTCGCTGTTTTCTTTTTTTTCTTTCTTTCTTTCCTTTTTTTCTTTCTTTTGTTTTTTCTATCTTCATTCCTCTCTCTGCTTTCATTTCTCGCTTTCATTTCGCCATTGCTTTAGTTGATTTCTTTCTTTTTTCTTTCTTTTTCTTTCTTTCTTTTGCTTTTTCTATCTTCTTTCTCTCATTTTGTTTCTCGCTTTCATTTCTTTTCTTTTTCTTTCCTGTTTTTTCTTCTTTCTTTTTTTCTTTCTTTTTTTTGCTTTTTCTATCTTCATTTTCTCTCTCTGCTTTCGTTTCTCGCTTTCATTTCATCCTTTTTAGTTGATTTCTTTCTTTTTTCTTCTTTCATTTTTTTTCTTTCTTTTTTCTTTTTTGCTTTTTTCTATCTTCATTCCTCTCTCTGCTTTCGTTTCTCCTTTCATTTCATCCTTGCTTTAGTTGATTTCTTTCGCTGTTTTTTCTTCTTTCATTCTTTTCTTTCTTTCTTTCTTTTCTTTTTCTTTTGCTTTTTTTCTATCTTCATTCCTCCTCTGCTTTCGTTTCTCTTTCATTTCATCCTTGCTTTAGTTGATTTCTTTCGCTGTTTTCTTCTTTCTTTCATTTTCTTTCTTTCTTTCTTTTTTTGCTTTTTTTCTTCTTTCCTCCCTCTTTTCGTTTCTTTTTTTCGCCATTGCTTTAGTCTTCATTTTCTTCTTTCATTCTTTCTTTCTGCTTTCTTTTCTCTTCATTTCTCTCTGCTTTTTTCTCGCTTTCATTTCATCCTTGCTTTAGTTGATTTCTTTCGCTGTTTTTTCTTTCTTTCTTTCTTTCTTTCTTTCTTTCTTTTTTTGCTTTTCTATCTTCATTCTTTTCGCTTTCTTTCGTCTTTTTAGTTGATTTCTTTCGCTGTTTCTTTTCATTCCCCATTTCTTTCTTTCTTTTTTTTTTTTTCTCTCTGCTTTTTCGTTTCTCGCTTTCATTTCGTCCTTGCTTTAGTTGATTTCTTTCGCTGTTTTTTCTTCTTTCATTCTTTCTTTCTTTCTTTCTTTTTTCTTTTTTTCTTTCTTTCATTCCTCTTCATTCTCTCTCTGCTTTTCGTTTCTCGCTTTCATTTCATCCTTGCTTTAGTTGATTTCTTTCGCTGTTTTTCTTCTTTCATTTTTCTTTCTTTTTTCTTTTTTTTTTTTCTTTTCCTCTCTTTTGCTTTTTCTCCTTTCATTTCTCCTTTGCTTTTAGTCTGATTTCTTTCGTTTTCTTCTTTCTTTCATTTCATTCTTTCTTTCTTTCTTTTCTTTCTTTCTTTTTTTTTCTTTTGCTTTCTTTTCTTTTTCATTTCGTCCTTTTTAGTTTTTCTTTCGCTGTTTTTCTTTTTCTTTCTTTCTTTCTTTTGCTTTTTCCTCCCTCTCTCTGCTTTCGTTTCTCGCTTTCATTTCGTCCTTGCTTTAGTTGATTTCTTTCGCTGTTTTTTCTTCTTTCTTCTTTTCTTTCTTTCTTTCTTTTCTTTTTTCTTTTTTCTTTTTTTTCTTTTTTCTTCTTCATTCCTCTCTGTGCTTTCGTTTCTCGCTTTCATTTCATCCTTGCTTTAGTTGATTTCTTTCGCTGTTTTTCGTTTCTTTCATTCTTTCCTTCTTTCTTTCTTTCTTTCTTTTTTTTTTCTATCTTCATTTTCTTTTTCTTTCTCGCTTTCATTTCGTCCTTGCTTTAGTTGATTTCTTTCGCTTTTTTTCTTCTTTTTCTTTCTTTCTTTCTTTCTTTCTTTCTTTTTTCTTTTATTTTTCTATCTTCATTTCCTCTCTCTGCTTTCGTTTCTCCTTTCATTTCATCCTTGCTTTTAGTTGATTTCTTTCGCTCTTTTCTTCTTTTCTTTCTTTCTTTCTTTCTTTTGCTTTTTCTATCTTCATTCCTTTCTTTTCTTTTCTCGCTTTCATTTCATCCTTCATTTCCTCTTCTTTCTGCTTTCTTTTTTCTTTCTTTTTGCTTTTTTCTATTTCATCCTTCTGCTTTCGTTTGATTTCTTTTCATCCTGTTTTTGATTTCTTTAGCTTTTTTCTTCTTTTTTCTTTTCCTTTCTTTCTTTCTTTTTTTCTTTTGCTTTTCTATCTTCATTTCTCTCTCTGCTTTCGTTTCTCGCTTTCATTTCGTCCTTGCTTTAGTTGATTTCTTTCGCTGTTTTTTCTTTCTTTCATTCTTTCTTTCTTTCTTTTCTTTCTTTCTTTTTCTTTTTTTGCTTTTTTCTATCTTCATTCCTCTCTCTGCTTTCGTTTCTCGCTTTCATTTCATCCTTGCTTTAGTTGATTTCTTTCGCTGTTTTTTTTTCATTCTTTCTTTTTTCTTTTTTCTTTCTTTCTTTCTTTTGCTTTTTTCTATCTTCATTCCTCTCTCTGCTTTCGTTTCTCGCTTTCATTTCATCCTTGCTTTAGTTGATTTCTTTCGCTGTTTTTCTTCTTTCATTCTTTCTTTCTTTCTTTCTTTTGCTTTTTTCTATCTTCATTCCTCTCTCTGCTTTCGTTTCTCGCTTTCATTTCATCCTTGCTTTAGTTGATTTCTTTCGCTGTTTTTCTTCTTTCATTCTTTTTTTTCTTTCTTTCTTTCTTTCTTTTTTTTTTTTCTATCTTCATTCCTCTCTCTGCTTTCGTTTCTCCTTTCATTTCATCCTTGCTTTAGTTGATTTCTTTTCCTGTTTTTCTTTCATTCTTTTCTTTCTTTCTTTTCATTCTTTCTTTTCTTTTTGCTTTTTTTCTATCTTCATTCCTCTCTCTGCTTTCGTTTCTCGCTTTCATTTTCATCCTTGCTTTTAGTTGATTTCTTTCGCTGTTTTTCTTCTTTTCATTCTTTCTTTCTTTCTTTTCTTTCATTTCTTTTGCTTTTTTCTTTTTTCTATCTTTCGTTTCTCGCTTTCTTTCTCCCTTGCTTTTAGTTGTTTCTTTCGGTTTTTCTTCTTTCATTTCATCCTTTCTTTTAGTTTCTTTTTGCTTTTTTCTATTTCATTTCTGCTTTCGTTTTTTTCATTTCATTTTCTTTATTCTTTCTTTTTTCTTTTCTTTCTTTCTTTCTTTCTTTTTTCTTTTTTTTCTTTTTTTTTTTCTATCTTCATTCCTCTCTCTGCTTTCGTTTCTTGCTTTCATTTCGTCCTTGCTTTAGTTGATTTCTTTCGCTGTTTTTCTTCTTTCATTCTTTATTTCTTTCTTTCTTTCTTTCTTTCTTTTGCTTTTTTCTATCTTCATTCCTCCCTCTGCTTTCGTTTCTCGCTTTCATTTCGTTCTTGCTTTGGTTGCTTTCTTTCGCTGTTTTCCTTTCCTTCTTTCTTCCTTTCTTTTTTATTTTCATTTCTTTCATTTTATATACTTCTCCCTTTTTGTACTTTTTAAAATTTTTCTTTCTTTGTTTTTCTTTACTTTTTCATTTTTATTCTCTTGCCTTTTATTTAACTTTCCATCTTTTTTTCTTTTTATTTTCATTATTTTTATCTTTCCTTACCTACTTATTCTTTTATTTTCTTATGTCATTTCTTTCTTTTTCTTCTTTTTCCTTCCTTTAATATCCTTTATTTTTCTGCTTTTTTCCTTTTTTTCTTTTTTCTCTGTCTTTCTTTTGTTTCCTTCTTTTTTATTACCTACTCTCATTTTTTCTTTGCTTTTCTTCTGCACTCCTTTTTTTATTGTTTTTTTCTTTCCTTTTCTCCTACTGTTTTCTTTCTCTTTTCTTTCTTCCTCTATCCTTTCTTCTTTTTTCTTCTTCCTTCATTCTTTTTTTCTTTCCTATTTTCTTCAATGTATCTATAGTTCTGATAGTATTTTTGTTTACTTTCTGTAAATTTCTCAGTATCTGTCAGCCTATATTTTTTTTTGTTACGAGTTCCCATAGTTTTAAAAATATATTTCTTACATTTGCTTTACAATTTCGGTTAAACTAGATTTTTTTATTTGTTTTTTTTTCTTTTATACTACAAAAGATTATTTATGAACGGCATTATTTGATTTTTTTTTCCTATTGCAACTTTATCTTTTCGTTTGTCATCGCCATTTTATATTCTTTCTTTTTTTTTTCTTTTTTACCTTGTTATTTTTGTTTCTCTTCTTTTCTTTCGTATACTCCATTTTTCAGCTGCTCATCAAACCTTTCTTTTCCTCTTTTCTTAATTCGATTAAAACTTTGCCAAACCGATGTTTTCAGCATTTTTTTTCAAGAGACAGAATCAAAATAAAAACGTTAAAATTCTTTTCCAAATCTTTATTTTTTCACGTTATTCTTGCGTCGACATTACAAATGCTTCTTTTTCTCCCCGAAGACGCCATTTTTGTTTATAGCACTTCATTTCACTTTTTTCATTAAAGATATATTTTTCTTACACACACACACACACACACACACACACACACACACACACACATATATATATATATATATATATATATATATATATTCCCATTCCTTTCTAATGTATATTTCCATATAAAATGTTTAGATCTATTTTTACATCGTCAAAACTTTTTTCTTAAAAAGATGAATAGAGAACGAAAACAAGCGTAATTCTAAAAAATATATATATTTGAAACGTTTTTTTTTATAAATATATGTTTATTTACGTTTATATATGTGTACAAATACATTTCCATTGGTACGTTTTTGTATACATATGTTAATATAACACACACACACACACACATATATATATATATATAATATATATATATATATATATATA
>CAHIKZ030000249.1:805000-832500 GCA_903632075.3 Acanthosepion pharaonis | reverse complement strand
CCTGACTGAACGAACCCCCGAAAATTGCAACGGCGGAGTAAGGAAAGATCGACACTATCTCCATACCGGAGGAAGATGGCAGCACCATTTTGGTTGGATAATCAGTTTCCCTTTTTACTTTTGTCAGGGGATTTAAATCAGTTATTATCGGCCACTTAAAAAAAAGGAATAGTAGACTCTTCATAAATCGAATTAGATGAAAGTTGTACCGCTTAAATATAATAATAATAATAATAATGTACCACATCCCGAGCAGAGCCGACACCTTACGAAGGGCTGGATCTATGTAAAATAAGTGATTTTTTTTTTGTTTTCAATATTGATCAGTGGAATATGCCATGATGACATTTCTAAACTTAAGTCTCTGGCTGGGAACCGGAAAGAAAAGAGTACACAACTGAAAACAAAGGAAATAGAAAATAATAATAATAATAATAATAATAATAATAATAATAATAATAATAATCATGTGTGGAAGTAAGGATGAGACAATGATGCTTATAATCAGTACAAGCTGCAAATTAGGTGCAGAAACAATACCCGAATAAGCCTGAGTAGACAGTAAAGTTGATCCACTAGGACCTGTGAAAGTAAAACTGCATGTTGATTATAAAGACAAATCTTATCTGCAGAGATTGGAGTCATTACTCGCGATTGAAACTCTCTCGCATTTTAAGTTTCAAACAGATCATCCGGAACAGGCCCAAAAGACCGGATCTGCTAGGAGTAAAAAGAAAACATGCCAGATCTGAAAGAAAGTGAAAAGATGGAACATTATCTCGACCTTGGTGTGGAAGTTGTAGCAATTAAA
The DNA here is from genome assembly GCA_903632075.3 of Acanthosepion pharaonis. Lineage (NCBI taxonomy): Eukaryota > Metazoa > Mollusca > Cephalopoda > Sepiida > Sepiidae > Acanthosepion > Acanthosepion pharaonis. The sequence continues at coordinate 831,689 of CAHIKZ030000249.1, read as the reverse complement.
GGTGACCACGAGTGTCAGTGTTAGGAGAAACGACTGGAAGAGTTTGAAATAAGAAACCTGACAAGACAATTACTGGTCAGAAGAATCTTGGCGTGTTGAAGGCATTTTCTGGTATTTAAGTCACCAGTTACTGCTGGGTTGAAGAAGCAATAGCTTAATTATAATAATAATGATCATGATGACGGCGGCGACAAAATGGTGCAGCTACAAGACAGAGAAAAGAATCGAAAACGATCAAATCAAGATCTTGAGATTTAAAAATCCAAACAGACCGCGTCGTTAAGACCAGGAATCACTGTCGTCGAAAAAGAAACAAGAAAGTCCCCCCCCCCATTAATCGATGTGGCTCATCCTGGTGACCATAATATGAAGGTCAAAGACATTGACAAGCTTAAGAAATACACTAACTTCCGGTTAGGAGTTGCCATTGTTAACTTCAATTCATTATTTCAGGACACTAGTTGATATTGGGATGTGTTGGTGTGCATAGCGCCAAGTTCTATATTGAGACAATTGTTAAGAATTGTAGTATCCCGTCGTTTCCAATGTCTGCGATGCTTGGCACGGCAAATATTCTAAGAAAGATTCTTTTCCGCTAGATGATTATGATGCCGATGACAATGACGACGGTATGAAATCTTATTGCATATTGAACGAATAAAATCGTTTAAAAGGAACCGAAAAATCATACAAAAAATTTCTGTTCCTTTTTAATTTTAAGTAATTTTTAAGCCATTTTTCTTTTTATGAATGAAAATATTAATTTTTTTTTAAATCCCTTTTCCCTGTGGTTTCTGTAGGCTCTTCTTACAGTTCTCAAACGTTTGTCTGAGCCTTTCTAAGAAAAGACAAAAATGGATGAATCAGTTTATGGTCAAGATTCGCCCAAGACCCGAGCTGAACACATCTGAACTGCTTATAAGGCAGTTTCTAAGAAGAGATTTAATCTCTTGAGAGATCCTGGGGTGCCTATATAAAATGATAATCAGAAAAAATCGTAGAAATTACTGTGGAACTGTTTGTTTTTTTTATAATACAAGTTTTCAGGCTGGGTTTTCAAACACGCTATGATGGATTTCAAGTGTTAAAACTAGTTTTGGTTGAAAGGTTTCATTTGATGTTTCCCATATGTTTGCAGCCATGAGTGTTGGTATTAGGAATTCCATTGAAAATAAAAATAACAAAATTGCCATCGTTTTTTGTTTTTTTTTATCCCTGATGCAACTTTTTTTTTTCATTTCATTGAACGAAACGTGTGACAGTTAATATCATTGAAAGTTTTAAAATAAGTAAAACCTTAATTTATTTCTAAAAAGATTAAAGAGAATTCTAGTGTTTAAAAAAATACATATCAGCTTGAGTAATACAGAATGAATACTGGTGTCGTTTTTCTTTTTTTTTTTTTCTTTTTTTGTTTTTTTGTTTCCCTTCACGAAAAACGAGGGGAAATATATTAGAAAAAGTAAATTTGAAAAAAAAAAAATTTACACTTACAAAGTCTTTTTTAACTCCGTAATCGCTTTTACTCCTGTTTTATCAAGCTCGACATATACACTTATTTGTCTGTCAAATATTTATATTTCGAAGCCGGCTTGGCGGGTGATACATTCTCGCTGCTACCATTGGTCAATGATTTCGAAGTCCATCCAAGGCATGCCCATCACATGTATTTTATTTCTTTTCATTCAATTTGAAGAAACAGAAAACAATGAAGGTTAAAATTATCGCACAACGTACGCTGATATCTGGTTGAAGATGCTTATGTATGTCGGTAAACGAGCATGTCATTAAACGAGAAATGATTACCTAGAATCAATGATCTCTCAGATATTTCCTAACTGCTTATACATTAATTATATATATATATATATATATATATATATATATATATATATATAAGTGAACATTGAAGTCAACGATCATATACCATATGGTTTAATATATATATATATATATATATATATATATATATATGATCGAAATAAAAGTGTAAAATTTAATATTACAAGACATATTAAAACAATATTAGATAATAAAAAAACTCAACAACAAGGGGGGTGGGGAAGCAACCGGTTTCGCTCCGCTCTTCAGGCTTCCACAGGAGATTCAAAATTAAAACAGAGAAATGTACAATAAGAATAGGTGGAAAAAAAATATATATATATTTTGTATATGCAAGAAGGAACTAGAGGCAGATGACAGAGTCCCAACAAACACTCACGTTGTTTGCACAAAAAAAACGGGACCCGATGTAAAAGCGACTCCAGAACCTTCAGATATATATATATATATATATATATATATATATATATATATATATATAATATAAATGATGAGCAAAAAGAATATAAATTCAAACGTTCATAGCATTACTTAAAAGAGGTCTCAAACCAAGAGTAGAGCAATAGTTACTTATTATAAGTTGTTACATACGGACAAACAAGTACTCTCGACAATATTATTTTCATGTATATATATATATATATATATATATATATATATATATATATATATAATATATATATATATATATATAATGTATGATATATATACATATATATATAATTGTCAATGTTGTCAATATACCTCATAACACGCTCGATTGCTTAGCGTATCAGAGGGTACAATAGAGATGAACGTGTTTTAGTGGACTCAGCATTTTTCAATCAGCTTGTCTGAATCAAGAAGCGAGAGCAAGATATAAACGGTCTCTAACAGTGATCTCATCCCACGATCCTTACTCTTGCTCCATATGAGGCCTTCATAGATCACTAGCGGGTCTTAAGATTATCGCAAAAAATTTCATAAATGAATCATTTAAGTTGTCAGATACTTATACGTCGAAATGGGATTCATTTCTATATATATATATATATATATATATATATATATATATATATATATATAATGAGAGCAAAAGAATATAAATTCAAACGTTCATAGTATTACTTTTTAAAAGAGGTCTCAATACCAAGAGTAGAGCAATAGTTATTATTATATTGTTACATACGGACAAACAAGTATCTCGATATATATATATTTGTTTATATATATATATATATATATATATATATATATATATATATATATATATATATATATATATATATATATATATACACACACACATATATATATATATATATATATATATATATATATATATATATATATATATATATATATATATATATATATATATATATATATATATATATATATATATATACAAATATTAACTATTCTAAAAACTATTCAAAACTGCAAATCTTTCATAAAAAATTGAATTATTTGGAATCTGAAATATTTGATTCCATAAGTTAAAATCCATGAGGCCCATAATGTCTGTTTTATATCTGTGATTCCTTCGTGATTGGCGTAAAGCTTTGCTAACCAAATTTCTACCAGTGTCAGTCAATGATATTTTTTTCAACTAATTCCTTCCTTCATCATCGTCTCTTCTCAAGCAATGTTGAAATCAATTCATAAAGATGGCCTACCTATCTTTCGAACATGTTCCGTAATTTACACATTTTAGTGTCAGTTCAAGAGAGAACACATAGTTAGGATAACTGAACTGGTAGAAAAGAAAACTGTCGTAATCTACCAGCGTTTATTAGAAAGGATCGACTGGAAAATTTGATAAAGTGTTTTGTTACATCCGCGTCTGCAATCTCAAAATATCTTATTATAAATTGGGAATGTGTATCTCTTTTTCGCGAGGATCTTCTCCCAGTTTTGAGTAAATCATACTCCGACTATCAAATAAAAGTCTTTGAGACAACTTATATTAAATCAGGACAACAGTTCTTATGTAAACGATCGGATTAGTTGCTAGGATTTCGTGTAATCTACTTAGACACACCTGTATCAATATATTATTGATACGTCTTTATTTTCTATTCTCATGTTTCCATTTTTAGTCGATGTGCACAATGTTTTATTTTCCTCGATCGAATTCTAAAAAGTGAAGAGCGATAACCGGTTGCATCATTTTGTTTTTCTTTTCATTTGTTCTGTTCACGCTGACAATTATTGCAGTGATAGTTTCCCAATGGTTCCTTTAATTAGGTTTAATTATGCATGTTTTTGTTGCATTAATTAAATTCTAAACATCTAATAAGATCTTCAAGTATTTGGAACGTGTTTGATTTTGTTCAACGTAAAAAAGGTTTTTTGTGGCCACTTAAAAATATCTACGATGAAACTCGTTGTCATCCCACAGTTCAATTTTGGTTAAAGTAAAAAAAACTAAAAAAACTAGTCCTAAGATATGCTTAATGAAACTCAAATGAATCGCTACGCATTAACTTTATTTACCAGATCAATGCATTTCATCGTACTGGATAAGACGTTAAACTACATCAGCGTCCTGGTAAGAGATTAAACTACGTCCAGCAGCAAGGCCTCTGATCAGCAGGTTTTGAGGAGCGTGGAGCCACCTTTTAATTGCTGGTGTTCCCAGGTCCACACTGAACCGGGGTCGTAGCACCTGTTAGGGTCCCAGCTATGGGCAAATAGTTAACTATTACCAGCAATACTTTTTTGAAAAAAATTATTACCAGTAATACAATTTTGAAGGAAAAATATTACCAGAAACAGATTTTTGACAAAACAAAATATTACCAGCTATGAAAATTTTGGTCAGCATTAAATAACCCATTGAGGTTGATATACCGTAAAACAAAATAAACCAAACCAATCTAAACCAAAGTATACATACTCTATTCATACGAATCTATCCTAAAAATGTTGTCCGCATTAAATAACCCATTGAGGTTGATATACCGTAAAACAAAATAAACCAAACCAATCTAAACCATGGAATATATATTCTATTCATACGAATCTATCCTAAAAATGTTGTCGGTATTAAATAACCCATTGAGGTTGATATACCGTAAAACAAAATAAACCAAACCAATCTAAACCATAGAATACATATTCTATTCATACGAATCTATCCTAAAAATGTTGTCGGCATTAAAGAACGCATTGAGGTTGATATGCCGTTAAATAAAATAAACAAAACAAAACCAATGCATTACATTTGAAAAAGATTTTCTTTAAATAAGGAACAGATTTCTCTCCCTTCCTTATTAAATATATTCTTGTGAAAATGCATTGTCTTTCCGCCATTCCTGCCATTTGGATTGATATACATTTGGGCTTTAGCTCAGTGCCATCATGTTTTTTTTTTTGTTTTGTTTTTTATATTAAATCTCGATTCGTTTTAAACAATCTTAAATATTTTTAGTTGGCTATTAAAAACAATTTTATGGCCTGAATAAAGCAAACACAATCGAAATATCTCTGTTTTTACGAAAGTTATTCAATTTTACTTATAGATTTACTTCTCTATAAGAAGTGGATACGGTGTAATAGATATCACTCGGAATTAGAAAATCGGAGAGCAGAGTTCGAATTTCAGTCGAGTTAATTGCATTCCCTTGGGCTATGTAGTAGGGCAGACTTAGTTGTTTAGCCATGTTTGGTGGCCAGTATATGAGAAAGCGAACTCTGAATTCAAAACCAGTTGGATAGAGGCCTATACCCTATCGGAAAAACCTAATCTGTTCTAGTTACACGTGCCATGTTTTAATGGATGTCAGTTATTAGTTATCTCCTGTTAATTCCCCTCTCTAAGTTCACCACTGCCTTAACCGGGTATTGAACTTTGGGTCCTGTTACTGGATCTAACCAACGCCTTTATCCACTGTGCTATGTGTCCACAAGTGGACCTAGAACAGTCTACCCCAGTGAACGAAATAAAGGGTTCAGTTCGACATTCCAACCACCTGAAGAAGGGCGGAACGTACAACGGCCGAAACGTTGTAATAAATATGGCAACAGAGATGAGGACAATAGTCCGAATAATGTAAATAGTGTAAATTATCGATCTGTTGGACTAAAAAAGCAGTTTCTTCCAAACAACTGCAATCGATATCACTGATTAACAATTTTATATATTTTATTTTTTTCAAGACACCATATCATGGGTAGATTTGATGTTTGGAATCCACTTCTCTTGTCTTTTCTGATGTTTATCCGTCCTGATGATGCGAAGCGGTTCCAGTCGAGAAGTACTAGATAGATATTTTAGGATTTTATAAGAGTTGGTGAAATAATAAAATGTCTATTAATCAGAACAACCTTAAAAGATTTCGGGTGTACATATTTACGTTCTTTTTTTTTTTAAGTAGAGTAGCGTTTCTAAAATCGAAGTTACAGCCTGTTTTATTTCTGTGAATTTAACGAGTTGTCCTAATGAAGATCTCTCTAATGTTCGCACATGAGAGCTTTTAGGCGTCTACATGTTTAACTAAAGTTGCTCTTCCTAAATTGCAAGCAGATTCATTTGAAAAACAAACAACACAAAAATTAAAAAACATAGCCATATTTGCCACCACCACCACCACCACAAGAGGGGAGAAGGGAATAAGGAGAGAGGGCGACAGTCCAGATATTTGGAGCTGATTATCAAAAAGAAATCCCTTGTCCGAATGAAAGAATGAAAGAAAAGATAATAAAACGCTTAACTGCAGTGCCTTGTCAGTCGTCTTCGATGTAACCTGTATAAAAAAAGGGATGCTGCGCAAATATACAAATTTTTGTGTGTCTATATATATATATATGTATATATATATATATATATATATATATATATATATATATATATATATGTGTGTGTGTCTGTGTGTATGCGTGGGTGTGCATATATGTGTGCATATATATATACATATATATATATATATGTGCGTGTGTGTGTGTGGATATGTATATGCATGTATATATGTAAATGTGTGTATATATGTAGATGTGTTTATATGTATATATGTGTGTATTTTTATATATATATATATATATATATATGCCTGTGTATGTATATTTGTGCGTATCTATGTATATGTGTGTATATATGTGCATATATATATAGTTATATATATATGTGTGTGTGTGCGTATATATGTATGTATATGTGTATATATATGTGCGTATATTTATGTGCAGATATGTGTATGTATGTCTGTATGCATATATATATGTGTGTGTATATATATGAATGTATATATATATATATATATATATATATATATATATATATATATATATATATATATATATATATATATATATATATATATATATATATATATATATGTGTGTGTGTGACTGTCACATCATATATATATATTGAATACATTACAAGAAGGCAGCCTGTGCCATCATATAAGGTACCATTCAAGGTGGACACAGGAGAGGACATATCGTACAAAATTGTTAATGGCTGCCGTTAAGAGACCATTGTGGAAAAGAGTTAGTGTGGCTTCTGCATTCGGGTCCGCCTACGATTACAAAAATCAAGGGCATGATCATTATATATACATACATACATACACACACACGCATACACACACACACACACACACATATATATATATATATATATATATATGTGTGTGTGTGTGTATGTGTTTCGTCTTTTCACTTCCGTCTTCATTTTCGTCTTTTTCTGTCATTATTTCTTTGCTTCCGGTATTCATTAACCTCTCTTCCTTTCATCTGTTACCATTGCTGGTGTCTTCCTGCCATTTCCTTTCCGTTTTCTAAGCATCCACTGTTTCTCCCTCGCCTCCGATGCCAACTCTGTTTGCTTATTTATTCCACTGGTTTCAAAAGAGAGAAAAAAAAATAATCGACTTGTTTACCGACATTTTTTTTTTTTTTAACTGTGTTTAATCGGTTTTTCAGTTAAAATATTCTGCATTATTTTCACCTAACGCGACACTATTTATACACATCCCATTTTTTTGACACTTTTTTTTTCTCTCACGCTAGCGAGCCCTTTTCTTTTGGTTGCAATTTCGGTTTTATTTTTTCTTTTCTTGATTGTTTCATTTTTGATTTTCATTTTTTTTTTTTTTGCTCTTATAAACGGTTTACACTTTTTTTTTCAACAACGTTTTTCCACCTGCCTGTATTTGCTTCTTATTTATTTACCATTTTCTTTCTGGTTCCTTCTTGGAATATGTTTTGAATCTGATCACTTGTTTTCCAATCCGCCATTTCATCACTCTCTACACATTACAATATAACGTCCAAAATTTATTTCCCTATTCTTTTCTCAATTTCTATTTTTTAATGTCTTTTTCTTTGTTTTTGATTGCATTTTATTCTTTTTTTCTTTCCTTTCGTTTTTATTTTATTATCATTTCTTTCTTTCTTGATTATTTTCGTTTTTTTATTTCTATGTGCTTCTATACTGCCTTTCTTTCTTTCCGTGTTTCTTTAATCTAATTGTTATTTTTCTTTCTTTTTATCTTTCTTTCTTATTTTTCCTGTATAGTTTCCTTCTCTCCTTCACCTTTTACTCATTATCCCCTTTACTTTTCTCTCCTGTTATTATTTATTTCTTATTTCTTCGATTTAACCTTTCTTTCTTTCTTTCTTTCTTTCTTTCTTTATTTATTTATTTATTTATTTGACTTATCATCTCTTTCGTTGAGTTATCCTTTCTTTCTTTCTTTCTTTCTTTCTTTCTTTCTTTGGCTTTTCCTATCTTGTTTCTTTCTCTCTTTTAATTTACCCTTTCTTTGACTTATCCTTTCCTTCTTGCTTTCTTTCTTTCTTTCTTTTCGTCATTGTTTCTATATAATTAACTTCCGCCTTTATTTATTATTTTTCTTTTTCTTCTTTACTCAAATCATTTTTTCGTTCTTTTTACCGCTTCTTTCTCCGTTTTCCTTTTCACGATAACTTGCATTTTTATTTATTTGTCCGTTATTTCTTTTCTTTTCCATATTCTTTTTCTTTCATCTTTTTCTTTTTTTTCCTTCTCTTTATTTTTCTTTCTTCTTCTGACTCTCCTTCTTTTCGTCTTTATTCCCAAACTTTTCCCCTCCTTCTATTTCATTCTCTCCCCATTTCTTTTTTTTCTTTCGTTCTTTACCCACCATTTCATGTACACTTCTTTTTTTTTCTTTCCTTACATCTAAGCAAACATTCTATTTTGAAACCGTGTCATTCATCCATTTATTAACTTTAATTATCACTTCTGTTGCATTTTTAATATTATTACACTGTAAGAATTCCCTTCCAACTTTTATTCACTCTTTATTTCTTTTTATACTTCCGACACAAATACTTATCCACATCTACGACATATTATTTCTCTCTTGCGTTCATTCCCTTTTTTTTATGTATTTTTTACTCCCTGTTACTTATACGCATGCGCCAATTTATATCCTTATTTAGGGGGAAGGAGAAAAAAAATAACCATGTTACTCAATGCCCTATGCACACCACTTTCTGCAAAGGAGGACCTTAAGCCGAACCCAACTCCACTCACATAAGCATTCATCCCCATCCCATAACGTACCCACACATCAAATATCTGACGATGACACTTATGATTTCCCAAGTGGGGATGAAATTTTTTTGACAGAGGGATTCATTTTATCTTTTGGCTTGTCATATCTTCTTTCCTATGTTTTTCGAACAGATTTCAATTTTTTTCTAGCTTTTTTTTTTCATGTGTCACGAATGTCGCTGACATTTTTTAAAGGGTTTGTCTTTATTTTCTTATATCCCATTTTTTTTTGCCTTACTAGAAAAGAAACAAAAAGATCGATTTTCATATCATGCAAAGTTTTCAAATAATTACTTTCCTATCCATATAAATCTACTCACCCAAACATCCGTCAATTATTCTCTTTTTTTTTCTTTCTATTTTTTTTTTCTTCTAGTTTTCTCTCCCCCTCCTGAAACACTTTTGTATTTTTTATTTATTCATCCTTTTTTTTAACGTGAAAATCTATCGTTATAATCGGGATTTTTGGAATCGTAAGATTTCGCAATCAGTTCTCTTACTCGATTCAGGCTGAGAATTTTTCTCCAAAACAAACCATTTTTTTTTTAAGTTTGTCTCGTGAACGCAGATTTGTCTACATTTCTTAGATGAGATATTTTAACTATATACACTATTCACATCGTTCGGACGACGTTTCAGTCCTTCTACGCCCCGTTCATCCTCAGGTAATACACGTACGAATTTTGCACTCTTTACGTAAATTGTTCTAATTCCATACCTTTCTTTAGATATTAACTTTATTAACTCAAATCTCGAAGTTTTTTGTTACCGTCTGCTGTGGCCAGGTACGGAACTATCAATACTTTGGGATTACTTTATTTTTGGATTATTTCAACAAAAAAAAAATGCATGCTTGAAACAGAGATATACAAAAAAAAAGTCATGGCACGTGGAATTAGAACAATCTAACACCGCTGTCCAAATCTTTATCTGTCTTTATATATATATATATATATATATATATATATATATATATATATATATATATGTGTGTGTGTGTGTAAATATAAATTTTAATTTCTCAAACTAATATAAAGTAAAAAATAATTGTAAATAATTACATCATTTAAATATAAAAAATAATTAAAAATAACGATAATCTATGTATCTATCTACCAAGTCTCTTTGATATCTATCTATCTATCTATCTATCTATCTATCTATCTATCTATCTATCTATCGTTCTATCGTTCTATCTATCTATCGTTCTATCTATCTATCAGAGTCTCTTTGATATCTATCTATCTATCTATCTATCTATCTATCTATCTATCAATCAGATTATTTACTTTCATTTTTTTTAAAATTAAATTACATCACTTGATATCACCCATACTTTACCTTGACTTACATTTAGCCTGAATATATTCTTGAGAGTTCTTAAATTTAAATATTTTGTAAAACTAACGATATTTTCCTTATGTTTATACAGGCTGAGGTAAAGAGGACAGACGTTTTTGAAAAATTCACATCATTAATTTTCGCTTTATTACTCTCAATGTATTCATATTGAATTATCATTTGAGAAAATCAAGTGTGGAAATCAACATTCCTCGTGTGATATCCGTTTTCATTGATGCATTTCTGAAGGCGTTCATGGAAATGGACCTCCACTCTTTCCAGCATTGCTTTGTCTATTTGGGCGCCTTCCACACCAATAGCTTCCTTTAAATTGTCCAATGTACGGGGTTTAGGCTCATAGACACGTACCTTGAAGTTTCCCCACAAGAAATAATCACAAATGAACAGATGAGGAGACTGAGGGCGTCAATGAGTGTCAGCAAAGCTGAAAACGAGGCGGTCACCAAAGTGAGGGCGAAGTACGTCTATTGGTGATCTGGCTGTGTGGGGCCGATGCACCATCCTTCTGAAATCAAACACGTCAGATAGGAATATGTTTTCATCATAATTCAGGCACAAAGAAGTTGTTTATCATCTCGATGTAACGCTCAGAGTTCACAGTAACAAAATTTCCATTATGCCCTTCAAAAAAGTACGGACCAATAACGCCAGCTTTTCCGACAGTACACCAAACTGTCACTTTTGTGCTGTGCAGTAGTCTTTCATGTAGTTCTCTCGGATTTTGAGAGCCCAATAACGACAATTCTATTGATTTACCATGCCATTGAGATGAAAAGGAGCTTCATCACTCATTAACAAAAAAGTGGTTGTCATTTGCCTCAAAAATTGCTTCCACCTGACATGTGAAGTTAAGCCACTCTGCATAGTCCCCCCTGGTCTCAACTGTTGCCCAATGATCAATTTAGGGGTGGAAATGCCCTTCATGCTAAATACGCCTTTATATAAACACACACAACTACATATATATATATATATATATATATATATATATATATATATATATATATATATATATATAAAAGTTTTAAAAAAAAGAAAACAACAAATGATTTGTTCATACACATGTGCCTTGAGGTTTCCCCACAAGATATAATCACACATGGACAAATCAGGGGGCCGAGGGGGCCAAGTAGTGTCATCAAACCTTGAAATGAGGCGGTCATTGAAGAAAGAGCAAATAACGTCTATTGGTGGTCTGACTGTGTGGGCCGTCGCACCAATAACGACAATTCTATTGATTTATCATGCCATTGAAATGAAAAGAAGCTTCATCACTCATTAACAAAATGTGGTTATTTACCTCAAAAATTGCTTCCACCTGACATGTGAAGTTGCTTACTTATGTATAATTTTTTAGTCTCAACTTTTTTCAATGACCAATTTGTAGGGGGTGGGGAAATGTAGTTCTTCATGCTAAATACGCCTTACCGAAGGATTATCGAAGCAATGTTCAGTAACATGCCTTTAAGAATAACGATTCGGACTGCGCAGAAAAGATAGTCTGACGTGTTCCACATTTTCTGGGGTACGTGCAGTTCTTGTGCCCCCCCCACCTGTCTGCTATTCATTAGTGTACTTTGTGCACGAAGTGCATGAGCCCAATGTAAGATTGCTTTACGAGTGGGAACAGCCTGATTTCGGTGAATGTTGAATTGGCGGTGCAAACTCACGCTGAATTGCAGTGACAGAATCACGGAAATGTCGTTGGCAAACACGCGGTGCTCTATCGTACCCAGCGCCATGCTTTCAACTGAAAAGAAAAAGACAATGCTAAGATATCACGGATCAAATGATACCTGTCTCTTCCCCTGGTGTCGAGTAATAGCCATTTTCAAAATGTCAGTCCTCTGTGCCTGTACCTACTTATTGCAATATAAAATCCTTACATTTACCTTGATGATGTTCATCAGAGGGCGAAACGCCTAAGATACCATGCGTTACCGTTTTGTCTAACCCACCCACAAATATATATATATATATATATATATATATATATATATTAATGCATATTTCATTAAATAATACGTATATACGAGTTTGTCGTTACTTGGAAATTTTCATGCAGCTAGGGCGGACTATCATTCTTGTTTTGTCCGTTGTTGTTTGATTCATTGAAATTGTCATCTTTGATAATGGCTTATGTAAGCCGAAAGCTTAGATTGTATTTAAACATGTATCAATATGGTGATTTCCTTTCGTCTTTTAATGATAATGTGATTAAGCTTATCAGACAATATGAAAGGAACTCAATAAATGAAAAATTGCTGCCTAAATATACACAATATATATATATATATATATATATATATATATATATATGATTTTTAATGAACATGTGTGACCCGAAATAAATCGTATCATACGAACAAATTCTACATTAACTTGATAAAACGAGACAAAATGGGTCTACGTTCATCATCTAAACGCTTCAATTTTACTTTCGTTGCAGAAATGAGATTTTAAATAATTTCAATTTATTTTTTCTTTAATATTACTTCTGTTGAAACTTGACTAATGCATGGAATAATAATGCAACACAAAGTGTACTTAGAACAAAATATTGAAACCAGAAAGTGTACACAATATTTACATATAGTCTTTTTGTATATTCCTGGTAAGACCGTTCTGGAGAATGTGTTGATTTAGTCGCAGTCGGGCAGAGTCTCTGGATTGAATCTCTTGATTCCCCTCCTCCGTCTTCCCGGTAACAACCATATTTATATGGTCGGTTATAAATTAGGTGGATCCTACCACAACAACTTTCGTTTTTAATTCTATTTTTACTTTTTTAGAATTGAATAGGTGTGATATATATATATATATATATATATATATATATATATATATATTGGATTAGATGTGAGTTTGTGACCCTGCTTTACGCTTTAGCGGTCGTCACAAACTGATTAATGTTTTAAAGCGTGAAAACTAGGGTCACAAACTCACATCTATCCAACCAAATATGTTAGCTATCTCTGATATTGAGTGCTTTCTAATAAGTACTATGCATATAATATATAAATAATTATACATATATATATTTATTTATATTTATATACACTTTTCACACACACACACACATATATATATATATATATATATATATATATATATATATATATATATATATATATATATATATCAGGAACAATATTGGGGAAAATGTATAAGAAATCGGATAAAGTTTGACTTGTTTTTGTCTTTTAGGATTTCATTGGGGACTAAATATGCTATGTTGGTGCGACTACACATGCGCACGAAACAGAAGAAAAATTTCCCAGCATCCCTCATTCGTGCGCATGTGTTGTCGCACCCACCATAACATAACAAATTTCGTCTCCAATGAGTCTTATATAAACACGAACGATATGCCCATCTTAAAGACCAAGTGGCTGATTTCAATACTGAAAAGTGTGAGACTTGATAAGCAAGCAAATGATTATTTCGAAAAGCAAAATCAAGATAAATGTGAAGAAAAGAGCAGAGTAAGATAAAAGAAAACACAGCTTTTTTTTTATTTTTATTTGGAGAGTAAACAACCTGTCATAAAACATATTGTGATATAGGATATTTCAGAGACAAATAGGAACAGAAAGGTATGAACAGACTGTAAGAGATAGATAGATAGATAGATATAAAAGAGACGACTTTCATAGATAGTTAGATAGAGAGATATAAAAGAGACTCTGATAGATAGATAGATAGATAGATAGATAGATAGATAGATAGATAGATATCAAAGAGACTCTGATAGATAGATATTTAGATATAAAAGAGACTTTCATAGATAGATAGATAGATAGATAGATAGATAGATAGATAGATATAAAAGAGACCCTGATAGATAGATAGATAGATAGATAGATAGATATTAAAGAGACCGAGATAGATATTAAAGAGCCTGAGATAGATAGATAGATAGATAGATAGATATTAAAGAGACTGAGAGAGGTAGATAGATATTATAAGAGACTGAGATAGATAGATAGATAGATAGATAGATAGATAGATAGATAGATACTGAAAGAGAGAGAGAGAGAGAGATAAAAGGACTGTTATAAGTAAAGAGATATTAAAGAGATTGTGATAGATATTGTTAAAAATAGATAGATATAGTTAGAAGCAGAGAAATAGATATAGCTACAATAGATAGATAGATAGATAGATAGATAGATAGATAGATAAAGAGGCTGTGATTGATAGATATTAAAGAGACTGAGATAGATAGATAGATAAATAGATAGATAGATAGATATTAAAGAGACTTAGAGAGGTAGACATATATTAAAGTGAGATAGATAGATAGATAGATAGATAGATAGATAGATAGATAGATAGATATTAAAGAGACTGAGAGATAGATAGATGATAAAAGGACTGTAATATGTAAAGAGATATTAAAGAGACGGTGATAGATATAGTTAGAAATAGATAGATATAGTTAGAAACAGATAAATATAGATAGATAGATAGATAGATAGATAGATAGATAGATAGATAGATAGATAGATAGATATTAAAGATACTGAAAGAGAGAGAGAGATATATATAACAGGACTGTTATAAGTAAAGAGATATTAAAGAGATTGTGATAGATATTGTTAAAAATAGATAGATATAGTTAGAAGCAGAGAAATAGATATAGCTACAAATAGATAGATAGATAGATAGATAGATAGATAGATAGAACGATAAAGAGACTGTGATTGACAGATATGAAAGAGACTGAGAGAGGTTGATAGATATTATAAGAGACTGAGATAGATAGATAGATAGATAGATAGATATTAAAGAGACTGAGAGAGATATAGTTAGATATAATTAGAAACAGGTAGATAGATATAGCTACAAATAGATAGATAGATGGATAGATAGATAGATAGATAGATAGATAGATAGATAGATATTAAAGAGACTGAGAGATAGATAGATGATAAAAGGACTGTAATAAGTAAAGAGGTATTAAAGAGAATGTGATAGATATAGTTAGATATAGTTAGAAACAGGTAGATAGATATAGCTACAAATAGATAGATAGATAGATAGATAGATAGATAGATAGATAGATAGATAGATAGATAGATAAAGAGACTGATTGATAGATATTAAAGAGACTGAGATAGATAGATAGATAGATAGATAGATAGATAGATAGATAGATAGATATTAAAGAGACTTAGAGAGGTAGACATATATTAAAGAGACTGAGATAGATAGATAGATAGATAGATAGATAGATAGATAGATAGATATTAAAGAGACTGAGAGAGATAGATAGATGAAAAAGTGACTGTTATAAGTAAAGGGATATTAAAGAGACTGTGATAGATACAGTTAGAAATAGATAGATATAGTTAGAAACAGATAAATATAGCTACAAATAGATAGATAGATAGATAGATAGATAGATAGATAGATTTGTATTAATCTGTAAATATTGCACGCATAATTTGCACACATATGGCCCTCAAAACGATCTACATAAGAGCTAATCAAAAAGATCACCATGTATTATCACACATCGAGTGACACACGAATACGATGCAGTCATTCTATTAGGACCGCAGATGTTCAGTTATCTCGATGCTATTAAATAAAAGCGGAAATAATTTATCTTAAGAAGATGAGAAAATGCGAATGGCGGGCAAGTGGGAGACGAAGGCAGCAGACATTGTGAGTTATAATGAAAATATGAGATGCTTTAACAATTTTCTTGTCTTTTTCTTTCTTTTATGCGTCCTTTCGGGTGACACCCATTTGACTCCCTGAGCACCCCAGCCAGTGCAGGCTGTCCCAGGGGAGACAATGCGAGCATCAGTCGTGTCGTTAATCCGAACCAATTGCAATAAGAGGCGAGACTTCCGGTGGTTTTCGGCTTTTACATACGAGACTCCCTCGAGACAAGAAAAAAATTGTTTGGGAAAGATTTATTTCATCGAAGGATTTGAATATGAATTTGCTTATTATGAATAAAGTGCGCACAAGCACAAAACGTATTAAATATTAGCCGCTTCCCCTGTATATATATATATATATATATATATATATGTATGTATGTATGTATTTGTGTGCGTGTAAGCACATATATGCAAACATCACGCACACAGTGCGATGGATAAATTGTCGTGCAAATTATGCAAAAAGGAAAACAACACTGATATTTCATTTTAATATACATTTACCAAATTTATACGAAAAGATCTTGAAATACTCATGAGTACATTTATTCAATAAAATCACCGTTGGCTTCAACCACGGCTTCGGAATCTCCTGCAACTCTCTTCTGGGCGGTTTTCTTGTTTAAGTTGGTGAATTCTGCCATAATTCTTGTTTCTGTTCATCGTTGGTGTTACAAGGAGTTTTCTTAGTCACTCGCTCAACTGCGCTCCACAGATAAAAATGGGAGTTAGGTGGCCAGATGTAAGTTTGATGTGGTCGCACAAAAATATTAAACAAATAAATTTTTCCTCTTTGAATTAATTACATATTTTATATATATATATGTGGAAAATTTGATTCCGGTCGAGCACCCTTAGGAAGAAAGCGCGAATTTGTAAACAACGACTATTATTGCTGAAACTCCATGAATTGTGCCTTCACAGTGATTGACGTGTTTGTTCGAAGAATAAGTACGTAAAAATTAACCTTCCTATCAACGGGGGGCTGATAGTTCAGGGATAAAATTTCCGACATACGAAATCATTTCGATTCCGGCTTGAGACAATCGGATGTCTAGCCACCCTGATGAGCTGTGATACAGCGAATCAGTCAGTTCAGAATGACAAATATATATATATATATATATATATATATATATATATATATATATATATATATATATATTATGTTTATCGTTATCTGTTGTGTCAAGCACTTTCAGCACCAACATATATATATATATATATATCTTTCACTTTCAACACCTTTATATATATATATATCTATATATATATCTATATATATATATCTATATATATATATATATATATATATATATATTCAGCAACTTTTATATATATATATATATATATATATTCAGCAACTTTATATATATATATATATATATATATATGTGTTTTGTGTGTGTCTGTTTAAGCGCTGAATATAATATATATTGAGAGGGGGGGAGAGAGTCGAATATATATATATATATATATATATATATATATATATATATATATTTCAATATATATATATATATATATATATATATATATATATATGAGAGATTACTATATATATATATATATATATATATATATATATATCAATAGTTCAATCCATGAATCTGTTGTTTCTTCTCATTTCTCCTCTTCTGTCTCCCTTACGTAAATATTATTGTTTATATATGTGAACATATTTGAGGCAATATATATTTGTGTCCATATATATATATATATATATATATATATATATATATATATATATATATATGTGTGTGTGTGTGCATTTTATATATATATATATATATATATATATATATATATATATATATATATATACGTGTGTGTGAGCTGTTTTGTTTATCCGTATGTGTTTTTATTAAAATATTCATTCGAAAGACTGATAATTTTTTTGTTCTTTTTTTTAACTTTTGTCTTTTGTTAATCGTCTCCGCTCATTGCAATCCATAATTCAGTTCATATCATTGGGCCTCTCTCTTTTACTATGAGCGAATTAAGAAGAATTTATCTGCTATGTCATATGTATCTCTCGCTCGTTTCCATCTCTCCTATCTAATCATATTTGTTTCTCATAAACACGCACAGACGAATACATACGAATACATGCATATATATATATATATATATATATATATATATATATATATATATATATATATATATATGAGATAGAGAGATGGAGATTGATAATGTTACTGTCGAATTTACCTTTTTTTTTTAACTATCGCAAAATCTATCGTTCTTATCTATTAAAATTTTAATCTAGGCTGGCAGATAATTTCATATTGCCTCGCTGACTGAATCTCCAAGTATAAGTCTATTTATCTATTTCTACACCTGTCATCAATTGAAATATATGTCAATGCTGCTATCTTCACATTTTTCATTTCTTCCTCTTCTGCTCAAAATCATTGATTCGATATGAAATGCATAATGAAATATTTTGCACGTTAATAACTGACAAGTCTTTTGACGTGTTTTTCTCTTCATACCAAGATATCACACTTTGAGAGATTGAAGACACTCGAACTGAATAATAAAAAAAAAGAAACCTTAACGAAATCGTGAGTTCATGCCTTTCTTTTTCTTTCTCTATATCGAGAACCTAGGCGCTCCAGATTTTCCTATCTTTTCTTTCTCACAGCAATGTCTACTCTTTTATAACCAAATTTCTTCTGTGTTAACAAATGCTCCTTTGTTTGCAAAAAAAGCGCACCTTGTAGGCGACGGCTCTCCGCAACTTCTTTTCTATTGTTTTAAACTCAGCAATATCTTCTTGATGGACCCATTCTTTCTCTGTATATTTCTGAGATGAGGTATTATGTACATTATATGTACATTATATATACATGGCACGTGGAACTAGAACAGTCTACCCCAGTGAGCGAAATAAAGGGTTCAGTTCGACATTCCAACTACCTGAAGAAGGGCGGAACGTACAACGGCCGAAACGTTGTAATAAATATGGCGACAGAGATGAGGACAATAGTCCGAATAATGTAAATAGTGTACATAATACCTCATCTCAGAAATATAGACAGATACTGAAAGGCCGAAACGTTGTAATAAATATGGTGACAAAGATGAGGACAATAGTCCGTATAATGTAAATAGTGTACATAATACCTCATCTCAGAAACATAGACAGATACTGAAAGGCCGAAACGTTGTAATGAATATGGCGACAAAGATGAGGACAATAGTCCGAATAATGTAAATAATGTACATAATACCTCATCTCAGAAATATAGACAATACTGGAAAGGCCGAAACGTTTGTAATAAATATGGTGACAAAGATGAGGACAATAGTCCGAATAATGTAAATAGGTGTACATAATACCTCATCTCAGAAATATAGACAGATACTGAAAAGGCCGAAACGTTGTAATAAATATGGTGACAAAAGATGAGGACAATATCCGAATAATGTAAATAATGTAGCATATACCCTCATCTCAGAAATATAGACAGATACTGAAAGGCTGAAACGTTGTAATAAATATGGTGACAAAGATGAGGACAATAGTCCGAATAATGTAAATAGTGTACATAATACCTCATCTCATCCTAGACAGAAAAAGGCCGATAGACAAATATGGTGAAAAGATGCAATAGTCCGAATAATGTAAATAATGTTAATACCTCATCTCAAAATAAACAGATATGAAAGGCAAACGTTGTAAAATATGGACAAAGAAGGACAATAGTCCGAATAATGTAAATAGTGTACATAATACTCATCTCAGAAATATAGACAGATACTGAAAGGCCGAAACGTTGTAATAAATATGGCGACAGAGATGAGGACAATAGTCCGAATAATGTAAATAATCATAATACCTCATCTCAGAAATATAGACAGATACTTTGTAATAAATATGGCGACAAAGATGGGACAATAGTCCGAATAATGTAAATAGTGTACATAATACCTCATCTCAAATATAGGTACTGAAAGGCTGAAAATGCAATAAATATGGCGACAGAGATGAGGACAATACCGAATAATGCTCTTTTCTTCTCTTTTATGAAACATGGCTCCATAGGTACACTTACGAGCTCTGGCACTCCACAGCTTCCTATCTTTTGTTCACCAAGTTTACTTTTGCTCAGCAGTACTTGCTTAATTATGATGCTTTTTGGTCTTCGTGAGACTTGCTTCTCTATTTGCTCAAACCTCAAGAAAATTAATATTTCCCTTTTGAATCTCTTTCCTTCAGTATAACATGTGGGTGTTAAATTTTCCAAGACAAAATTGCTCATAAATTTTCGCCAGCATTTCTGTAACGATAAACTACATCTGACAGAAAGGCCTCTGATTGGGAGATTGGAGTCTTTCCGGAGCATGGAAACCACTTAATTTCTGTTGTTCCCAGATCCACCTTGACTCAGCGTGGTAGCACCTGTTAGGGTCCCAGCTATGGGCAAATAGTCGAGTCAGTAGTTCAAGTCGAGTCATATATTCCTGTTTGTAATATATCTGTGTTATTCCATACCTGTGTTCGAGTTCTTCTTTATTGGTTCTACCTTGGACTATCACCGTGGTACAAGGAATCGGACCATAACAATCGGTTTAAAAAATGTCCCTTGTCTTCACCTAATGGGCAGATAGAAGCTCTTCAGACAATTACTGCAAGACATTGGAATAGTGATACTGGTCGAGACTACATTGTTCTTCCTACTAAACCTGATTATTCATACTAAGACTTCTACTTCTCTGTATATCTTCCTGTTTGTAATATATCTGTGTTATTCCATATCCGCCTTCGAGTTCTTCTTTATTGGTTCTACATTGGAATTATCACCGTGGTACAAGGAACCGGACCATAACACATTGTCAGTTGGGAAAGTGATTACTTGGATCAGCTTCACACATATTTTTTTTCTTTTGTTTGTATGAATAATTATACTGAGTATGTCCATGCCAAAGTTCATACCTCTTTGACTAACAATCTTGCTTTCAAATATTTTTACCTATACTGGTTATGTTTGCACCTTTCCAATTCATGTTTTCGAAGAATGCTCTTAGGTGTATTTCGCGATGCCAAAAGTTGCATTCATATATCAGTTGCCTTTCAGTCATTGCTTTCCAGGTGAATTTCCGTAGCATCCTATGTTTACAGCAAGTGGCCGAAAACTTATCGATGCTATTTCTACAAAATGTGATTGTCAGGTAGGGAAATAATTCGGACAGGAACAGGGTTTCATCATCCTGAAAACGTTAATGCGAAACATCAAAAGGTTACAAGCCACACTGCTACAAATGACTGAATTCGGATCTACAATTATTTCCACTCAATGAAACATAATCGTTACCGTCGACCCAATAACCTTCAGGATAAGACGACATTACTACCCATAATGCACCACAGACCAGCATAGATAAATAGGCGAGCCAAAATACAACACGTTGAGTATGAAACAGGATTTCGCCGCTTGATGTTGACCTCAGTGTTCACTTTTATATTTACATATGCTCTGATACTGAGCACTTTTACACAAATATAGAATAGTTTATATATATATATATATATATATATATATATACAACACGTTGAGTATGAAACAGAATTTAATTTCGCCGCTTAATGTTGACCTCAGTGTCGACTTTTATATTTACATATGCTCTGATACTGAGCACTTTACACAAATATAGCATAGCTTATTATTATGGGGTCCACCCCTTTTTCATACAGGTGGACTCGACCAGTGTGTACTTGGACTGCTGCCGTTAAATACCCAGAGTCAGTCAGAGGAGTGAGAGATTGAGATTGTTATTGAGTTGGAGGTAGAGCAATAGTGTGAGGTAAACGCTTGTAGAAGTCACAGTTACAAGCACGTAGACTCTAAGGAAGTCCTACTTCGAGGCTGGATTTACCAGACTGTGTATATACATTATTATTGCTACTAACCACGTTTCTGGATCTATTAACCGTATTACCAATTGTATTATTGTGTAAATACATTTATTTGTTATATTTCATTCCTACGTTTGTCATTCATTGGAGACCGAATTTCATCTCGGAATCCACAACACTTATATATATATATATGAAAATACACTTATATATATATGAAAGAAAAATACAGAAAAACAAAATTCTGAATATGCATTAATAATGTTAAAATTTTAAGACCATCTTCATGGACATTTTCATTTAAACATAATTTAGATCTGTTTGAATTAGTTGGGCTCTTATGTCCATCGTCTTTTGTGTTAAATTGTTATAAGTTATAATGTTAATTATGTTTAAATGAAAATGTCCATGAAGATGGTCTTAAATAGACCGAAACGTCTGACGTCGACTTTATTTTTTTAACATTAATAATGCATATTCAGAATTTTGTTTTTTCTGTATTTTCTTTCATACTGTCGGATTTATATCCATATATTTACTTACATATATATATATATATATATATATATATATATATATATATATATATATATACAAATACGTTGAGTATGAAAAATAGAATTTAATTTCACAGTTTGATGTTGACCTAGTGTCGACTTTTTATATTTACATATGCTCTGATACTGAGCACTTTTAGAGAAATATATATATATATATATATATATATATATATATATATATATATATATATATATATATATATATATACGTATATTGAACAACATAGACGTCATTATTGTACCTTTAGGATCGTTTCGGTCAACGCTCTTTCAAAAAGTAATCTATGGCAAAATACAAAAAAGTCACGACACATTAATAACGGGATAAGTTGAAACGCGTTTAAAATAAATTTTAATTGTAAATAATTCACGAATAAAATAATTTAGGAGATTTGCAAGAGTATAAAATAGAAAAGAGAACACTCACAGTCCCTCAATCCAACGTAAGGAAGGCATGAAATGCTCTTTTTGTTTAAATAGGCTCGGCTGGTAGAATTTGATATACACAACTTCGAGGACTCAGAGATGGTAAACTGAGCGAGCACTAAAATAAACATGTGTCCTCATATTCGGCGCCATATATATATATATATATATATATATATATATATATATGCTCGTGAAAAATTTATTCACTTGAGCTCTCTGGGGAGGAGGTGTGGGTTTTTAAATCGAATCGAGTTCTCTCAGCCACTTTGTGTTTATCTAAAAATAAATACGCTTAAATTCACCTTCATCCCTTCTGTGCGCCAACGTCTTAGTGGTAGAATACATGACTAACGCCAATTCAGTCCGGTTTTCGATCCCAGCTGGGGGGCAACCGGACGCCTCTAGCTTTTCACTGATGAGCTGTGATACAGCAAAACAGTCAGTCTGTGGTTGATAATATATATATATATATATATATATATATATATATATATATATATATATATATATATTATAAATTGAAAATGATTATAGGGTTCCACTGAATTTCTAATGATAATCTAGATTTCTGTTGAGGTTTGAATTTGATCAGGAATTTTGGACTGAGCGTTTATGTAAGCCAAATTCTAATGACAGCAGCTATGATAACCAAAATTTGTGTCAATGATGAAGCGTAAATTGGTTGCATAAAGACAAATTGTTTCGTCACAAGATCTGTCCCAAATCACAACTATTATCTGATAGTTTATTTGACTAAAAAGTAATTTATTTTAACCATTTGGGCATTAAATGCACTTGCAACTTATTATTCTTGTTGTTGATGTTGTTGTTATTGCTTTGACAGCACCATGTCTTTTATTCTCGCAGCTATTATCTTTATTATGTAAATCTTCCAGAAGGCAACAGTGTGACAATTAAATCGAATAAAATCTGTAAATCCCCCGACAAAAAAAATACACCCATATTATGAATTTTAAAGATCTAAAAATAGCATTATACATCATTTACTGATTTGTATTATTATTAATATCATTATTATTATTATTATTATTATTATTATTATTATTATTTTATTATTATTATCATTATTATTATTATTATTATTGTTTTTTATTATTATTATATTATTATTATTGTTGTTATTATTTTTATTATTATTTTTGTTATTGTTGTTATTTTTATTATTATTATTTTTATTATTATTATTATTTTTATTATTATTCTTATTATTATTTTTATTATTATTCTTTTTATTATTATTACTGTTATTGTTATTATTATTGTTATTATTATTATTATTGTTGTTATTATTATTGTTATTATTGTTATTTTGTTGTTGTTGTTGTTGTTGGCGATGGTTGTATCGTTGAGGTCATCACCCGTGTCTTACAACAGAGATGACCATGTTGTTCATTAAACTGAGTCTTTCTTACCAGTTCTACAAATATAGACGTAGTCAAAACTATTTTTGTACAACACATAATAGGAAAAGGATTTCACCTCCTCACCAGAAATTTCAGATTACCTTCACTGCAGATCGAGTTAAACCACACCTAAAATTTCCCTCAATATTCTTTTTTTTTTTGTTTTTTTTTTTAAGCGTTTCACCCCAAGCAAGGCGGGAAGCCATTGGCACGCAAGGGGTTAAAAAGTGTTAGAGCGAGAGCAAATAGGAGTGGTAGAGGAAAGGATGAAGAGAAGGTTAGGGGATAGATCAGGGCATCTGGAGATGTCGATTGACATTACATTTGAACAGTTGGAGATTATAGCTATCAGAGAAACAAGAAAAGGGGAGGGAGTTCCACAGGCGAGAAGTGCGAGACATGAAGCTATTAGAGTAGAAGAGACGGCTACATTTAACAGTTTCGACAGTGAAAGGGTGAGAATGAGCTGCCAGACTAGTTGGACGCTTAAATTGATGAAGTCTGGGAACCAGCGAAAGCAGCTCATCGGAGCAGTTACCATGAAAGTATTTGTAAAAAAAGACAGAGGGAGGCGACGGCACGTGTGTGAGAGAGCGACTGCGGACGAGATGCCAGATCAGGGCCACTTACATTGCATATTCGTTTCTGGATTTTATCAAGCACCTTGAGACAAACAGAAGGGGCTCCAGACCATATATGGCAGCAATATTCCATGCAAGGGGGAATGGTTGATTTGTAGATTTGAAGGATCGACTCCGGTGAGAAAAATTTCCTGGCGCGGCACAGGGAACCAACTTTCCTTGCGGTGGACGAAGATATTGATTCAATGTATTCGTTCCATCGCAGGTTAGCAGACAATGTGAGACTGAGCAGTCGCAAATAGGTGCTTTCGTGGTGTTGAACGTTAGGCATTCTAATGGGAGACATGGATGGTTATCTCTGGTTAGTAATAGAGAGCAGTTTTGTTTTTTGTGGCATTCGAAGAAATTTCGATAATTCTGCGGCCTTGAATTGCTACAAATTCTGTCCTTATCTTTCTTGCAAACTCTTTAGAAATTCTAAAAA
Source organism: Acanthosepion pharaonis (assembly GCA_903632075.3). Lineage (NCBI taxonomy): Eukaryota > Metazoa > Mollusca > Cephalopoda > Sepiida > Sepiidae > Acanthosepion > Acanthosepion pharaonis. Next base: position 805,935 of record CAHIKZ030000249.1, on the reverse strand, counting down.
CCTTCCGAGTGCTCCGTTGATTACTAACGCCAGCTTAACTCTCATTTGTTCACTATGTTTGAAGTTCTTTCGTCGGTTAGTGATATTTTTTTTCATCAACTGGCAGATGGGTGACATTCCTTATCAGACAAAAATACCTCGTTAGTCTTGTATTCTTCTTTTACTCATAATTTTTTTTTTAATTTACATCACCGAATTCAAGGAAGCAAAGCCACTGAGATACAAGGGGGTAGTGGGTGTGGAAGAATTTCCAAGTCTTTACAGAGTGGCCGAAATCAATTCTAAAACTTTAATAAAAGTACAATTTTACCGTTATTTGGAATAGCTTCTGTTTTGTGTCCATAAACATTGCACTTCCTGTTTTGTGTCCATAAACATTGCTCTGCCTGTTTTGTGTCCATAAACATTGTTCTGCCTGTTTTGTGTCCATAAACATTGTTCTGCCCGTTTTGTGTCCATAAACATTGCTCTGTCTGTTTTGTGTCCATAAACATTGTTCTGCCTGTTTTGTGTCCATAAACATTGTTCTGCCTGTTTTGTGTCCATAAACATTGCTCTGTCTGTTTTGTGTCCATAAACATTGCTCTGCCCGTTTTGTGTCCATAAACATTGCTCTGCCTGTTTTGTGTCCATAAACATTGCTCTGCCTAAGACATTTGTCCAATTCCTGCTAGATCCTAATTCTTCCTGAGCATTGCCTTTATAAGCAGCTGAATTAATTTGCTATAAATATTAGGTTGACCAGAAAGTCCTGACTCACTTAGGAAACGAAAAGAAAACAACACAATTTTATGGATCAATACTAACATTTATTCTTCAAAATGAAGTCCAGCATTCTCGACAATCTGCCAGCTAACGCAATCTAATGTTGCTTTTGCTTCATCAAATTTAGTTTTCTTTCCGATTTCTCAGTGAGTCAGGACTTTCTGGCCATC